>PVIH01002331.1:0-193861 GCA_004025045.1 Sigmodon hispidus | reverse complement strand
TGCATTTGTAACAAAGAGCAGTGGGTCAGTATCCTGTTTTCAAAATAAACAATAAACACAGCCAATACAAGAAAGAGTAGAGGAGAATTTGTTTTGGTGGGAGGCAAGGAAACCCCAGAATGGTTTCCAGAGAGATGTTCTCCCTGAGCAAAGGAAGGGTGAGGACTTTGTTAGGGAGGCCTGTACATATTCATATGGAGGATACCTTGGGGAAGGATATTCCTGCTCTGTAAGGAATCCCAGTAAATTCATTGGCTCATAAAGCTGTACTTGGTAGTCATTTTATTGTTACCACCTCTTTTCTTTGTGCCATTTTCCCAGCCCTGTCCCATGGTGAGGGATGCCTCGGGAGGGATCTCCCTATCTTGTGTCTTATGTGTTCTAAGCTCCCTTGTGGTTTATGCCATCAAGTTCTTTCCCCTTCTTGTCTTTTAACAGCACTGAGATGGGACCCTGGGCCATGCACAGGCTAGACAAGTGCTTCATTGCTGAGTTACACCCTGAGCTGCTTTCTTACTTTTTGCTTTGAGATGAGGTCTCACTCATTTGCTCAGGCTGGTCTTGAATTTAATCTGTAGCTCACATAGTGAATTTGTTTTGGTTCTCAGCATCCTGAATAGCTTGGACAGTGGGCATCTTCCAATAGGCCTAGCTGTTTATTTAAGGCTGAGAAGCCTGAAGTTTCTATCGTGGGTAGGGGATATTGGTAGATACCATGTTTTCTTTCTAAAAAAATGAATGTATTCTCTGACAGTTTCTCACGTACATAATACGTTCTGGTCATACCACTTTACCCTCTCTTACCCTCATTCCATCAATTCTCCACTCCTCCCACAAAATTCCTATTTACTTCTGTGTTCTTTTGTTTTGTGTGTTTTGCTTTGTGACTGCTGGGTTTAAGCAGGGCTGCTCTACTGACCATGAGTGTGAAGTGTCCACTCAGACAGGTGTAACCCACCAGATACTGCAATCTAAAGGACAATGACTCCTCTTCCTCGGTAGCCCAGGATTGACAGGATTGACACCGAAAGCCGCTCCCCATCTCGGATGATGTTTACTGGTTTGCTCTTGTGACCCATAAACACAACTGAAGCTTTTGGAAGCTCATAAGTTCCCTAGCCATATGATGCCACAGATGGCATTTCATAGTCCTCTTTCCCATCATTAGCCCCTAAATTCTATCTATTCCTCTGTGGTATTCCATAAGCCCTGGAGTGATACAGACATCCTGTTTAAGACTGAATATCTAACAGTTACTTATTGTCAGTACTTTGATCAGTCATGAGTCTCTGCATTAACTGAGGCTTTCTGTGAAGACAAGCTCCTTTGATCCAAGTTGAGGGCAGCACTCTATGGATATAAACATAAATATTTATTGGCAAAGTGTGACAATATGTTCATTTGGCAAAAAAGCAATAGCTTTACTTTGTGTTGATGACCTGCCCAGTCATGGGTTTTGACCAGATCCACATTACCGAACTTCCTTCCTTCTAATAATCAGGTCTCAGATCCAATCAGAGACTAGTTGGTTACTCCTTAGGAACTACTATGGTTATCCCCATAGTAACCATGCCACTATTACCCCAGCTGGTACTTCTTGCCTGGAAAGTTGGATCCATCATTTCTGAAGAATCACATCCTTTTCCATTTTTTCACATCACAATGTAGGAAGTTAACAATGTGAGAATTTCCACTTTTTAATGGCGTTGTATCATTACTGATGGTGACTTTTTAAAGCAAGGTTTTTAATCTCACAAATTAATCTTGGAATGGAGTTTCCCACATGTCTGGCTTTTCCTGTAACTGACATCTTAAAGTATGGTGGCATGTTAATACCATCGTGATTGACAAACCAGTCCAAATCCATTCATATCAATTGAATTCCATACTGTTCCCTCTTTGTTTTTTTTTTTCCCTTACATCCATCTCTTTCTGCTCCAGAATCTTATGTTTCATTTAATATTATAGGGCTTAGGCTGTTCTTGACTGTGATAGTTGTTTAGACTTTTCTTGTTAGCTTTCACCACGTTGAAGACTTCTGGCATTGCCTTTTAGCCAGAGACTTCAAACTTGTTCATTAAAAGAGAATGATCAGATATTTACTGCCTCATCCACAGATAAGCCCCCACAGTACAGAAGGAATATCTTACTTTGGTCTCATCAAAATCTAGGTTTACAAACCAGTTTCAAAGACGATCAAGGGATCTCATGTTGAAAAGGGTTAGGATACATTATCAGGTGTGCTCATGGCAATTAAAATGTTTAATGAGCCTGGGTGTTCTTCTTCAGTATGATCTTTTTCAGTTCCACCCACTTCCCTGAAAATTTTTTGGCTGTAGCACACATGCACCAACAACAGTGCTCCAGACCTATGCAAGATCAAGCTGATTTAAATTCTACTATTCAATGTCGGGGTGTCCCTTGAGGTTCCCCCTCAGCTAAGAAATTATTAGCAGGTGATAGTGATTCACTTTTTTTTCAGGATACTGTGGCCACTGGTAGCCTTCTCATGTCCTGGTAGATGATGGCCCTACACCCATATATATACATGAGGCAACATTAATTTGACTCAGTGGGCTATAAAACAAAAAGGCATGTAGTTTGGAGGAAGACATTTTGGAGGAGCCCTGGGGAGGTTTTTGGAGGGAAGTAGGTAAGAGGGTAACCATGATCAAGGTACATTGTCTACATGTATGAAATACTCAAAGAATAAGTAAAAATATTATTAGGAAGTTTACTAAAGAAAAGAGGTATAAAATTATTTTTTATTATTTCTTAGAACCTTTTAATGCAACCATCTTAAACCTAAGCACAAAAGACCCTGTCCATAGTGTTGACCCTAAGTGTCTAGCTGCCCATTATTTCAGCAAAGGCCTATTTTCACCACAAGTATCAAGAACAACAAGCACACACATCACTTGTAGACAGTGAAACTACTTGGTTACCTGGAAAGTGTTTAGCCTCACTCACCCACAATGAGCTGGCCTTATGGGTTTATTATCGTGAGTGACTATTTCTATTCCGACTTGACAAGATTCAGCCATTAACTTTTTAAAGTAACTTTATCCAAGCTTATGAAGCAATGGTGTCTCATCCTTTGAGATTGTTATTGGCCCTGTGTTTTATGTCCTAGGACCCATCTTTCACAGTTTGCAGTGACCTAGTTTTACTAAACTTTCCAAGTCAGAGAAGTGTGTATTTGCATTAGTTTAGGCAAAGTATTTCCTTTGGGAAGAAATAGTTATTTTCTGTGCTTCATAAAAAGGTAAGACTTTTGAGTCTTGAGGACAACTAGGAGGCCTGACTCTGAGGTAGTTGTTCAAATCTCACAATGCTTGGGCTGAGCTATGGAGCCCTTTAGCCCTGGTCTGAAATATATGGGTTCATGGGTAGGAAAGGTCAATGGCAGAGACAGCTGCCTTCTAGTTTCTATTTGAGTGAGTGTAGGAAGGTTAAGGATTTCATGAAGACAAAACCTTGAAGGCACATGTCTATTTGCTTGCAGCTGTCTCTAGCCAACACTGTTTATACTTCATTGACTCAGAGCAATTAAATGGCGTGAGGAGCTTGGGCTCTGAATTTGGTGAGGGATTTTGGAACACGACTTGAGGTTCAAGTTTATCTCAAAACAGCAACAACAAACAAAACACTGATGTATTAGGTGTGTGGGAAAGCTTTGCTTTTGCATCAGAAGAGAGGAAATGTGTTGGCTGATTTTATTTACTTATTTGGTCAATTTGACATAAGCCAGAGTCATCTGGGAGGAAGCAACCTCAATGGAGAACATCCTCCCACCAAATTGCCCATAGGCAAGTTTGTGGGGGCATTTCCTTGATTCGTAATTGATATGGAGGCTCTGGCCCACTCCTGGTGGTACCAACCCTGGGACAGGTGGTCTGGGCTGTAAAAGAAAGCAGGCTGAGCAATCTATGATGAGCAAGCCAGTAAACAGCATTCCTCTGTGACCTCTGGTTTAGTTCCTGCCTTTTCTCAGTAAAGGAGTGTGACTTGAAAGCGAAATAAATCCTTTCTTCTCCAGGTTGCTTTTGGTCATCACGTTTAATATAATAATAGAGAGGTGACAATAGAGAATCTGTAACATGAAGACCTTGGGGATAATGTGTGGCTCCTATTTGGACTGTTTTGGTGTCTGCCTTGGACTGTGCCTGAAATGTCAGGGTTTCTACACAGACCTCACTCCCCATTCTTTCCCAGCTCTAGACCTTGTTTTTCTTCAGTTCTTACTCCAAGTATACAATGGTTAATCTTCTCATCACTATGACCAGATGCACATTTCCAAAAAGGTTTTATTGTGGAGGACAGACCCATATTAGATGCTGGTATCTCCCTTGGGTGGGGGATACAGACTGAAATAAAAGAAGGAAGTGAACTGATCCTGACTAGGGTGCAGTTAGACCAATCAGCTCTCACTTCTGCCACCATTTCATCTCTCCAAGGGTAGACTTAATCTCTCTGGATTGTGAGCTAGGAAAACTACCCTCTCCTAAGTCATTTCTCATCAGAAGCGTGGTCATGGGAAAGTATTCAAGCTTCAGTAATACAGGATTTTTGTGCACATTTGTTTTGAAAAGTTTGGTTCTAATCAATCCCTGTAATTTGGGTTGTAGAGACTTCTCAGCTGTTAAAGGATAAGACCCATACTTCCAAACATCAAGAGTTTTGTTCCCAAAGCTTGTGATTTATTATTTTGTTTTACATGGGATTTTTGTTCTTAACCAAACATGTAGGCTCATGACTACTGCACAGTGCTTTTTGACATGTGTGGAAGCCTGAAGATTGTAATGAAAGAGATACAACCTCAATGGGACAGGCTTCTGAGAAGAGCATGCCTCAGCCCTTCTCCGAAAGTGTGTTTTAGGCACTGGGAAAATTCTCTTTTGAGGACTCGAGTTAACTCTGTGTTGTGATACATCTTTTCTGCTGCAACTGTCAGTCACAAAATCACCCAAGAGAATCCCTGTGATTTCCCCATTATCCTATGCCTTCATACAAGCCAATGGAAGTGGTCCCCGCCTGGGGTATAAAGGGTGCCTGGAAGGGGAAGGGTGATGTCGGGGTGTAGTTGGTTATTCCACCTTTTATGATTGGTTTTAGGATGAAAAGAATGAAATCCAGCCGTTCTTACCTTTTAATACTTTGATGTGGCAGCTTGTTTGGTGTTTTGTTACTTCTAAATGTTTTCTTTAAGAGAATTATATTGTTTTTAGCCCAGTGTTTTAAAAATTTGGTCCTACCATTAAAGTTAAAATAGTCACAAAGCACTATGAATGTGCGCTGTTACTAGTGAGGCCTGGAGAATGAGCACAGAACAGCTAAGAGTTTCTCCATTCCCATTTTGGATATTTACATAGATTCTGATCTTCTCCATAGGTCTTCAAACTCTCCCACATAACACCACGTAAAAAATGTGAAGTGTATAGCAAACACAGCCTGATTTTCCATGAGTATATTCCAAGTGAAACTATGATCAGACCATGTAACCAATTGTTTTTTTCTTAAGTTCTCCTCTGTAAGTGGGTTTTAGCCACATTTAGGCACACTGTCTTCATACTTGTTTTAAAAGATTCTCTGAAAACAAATCAACTGTCTAACTTGCTTTACAGTGAGTAGAAGGAAAATGATGTTAAAAGTCCTGCAGAACTGGTTTGTCTTTTTCCCTTGAATGCACAGTGTCCATCTTGTGAACAAGTTTTGGAAATTCCAACCATCACTTGTTGGCTTTAAAAATGTACACCAAGTTTCAATAAAGATCCAAGTCCCAGCTAGTACTTTCCTTGCTATACATCTTAATCGACAGAGCAAACTAGGTAAAGAAAGAATCACAGATAAGGAAATTGTCCCTCATATGTGTCACCCTGCTGTCTTCTAATACCACAAGGCAGCATGCTGTGTGAAATGCCTTATGTCTGCCTTGTATCTGTGTGGGCAGTACTTGGGTAACATAAAATTAGGTATCTCAGCATGCCATATTAAAAACTAGAAGAGGTTTTAGATACATTAGTGAGTGAACTTTTTCTTAGGCAGAGACCCCAACATGAAGTTACCAAAGTCTGAAGGAAGACTCAGTGCAGCTGAAGCAGAAGAGAAAATGAAAGGTAATCCTTGACTCCCTGTCACAGAGCCCTTGGCCCTTCAGATGTGTCTTCGTTCCTTTTCTTGGGAATATGCTAAGCAGATAACTGGAAACAGTCAAATCCTAGTTGGAAATTTTTCCAAGATGATAAGTATTTCAATCAACAATTGTAGATTTTTACTAACCAGTCTGCTGGTAGGAATTCCCACGTGCTCTCAGCTAGTTGGAAATAAGGTGGTTTTCTATCAATAGCCATGAACTTTAACTGTACATGGGATCTCCTTTTCTCTCTTCTTCTTCTCTCCT
This sequence comes from Sigmodon hispidus, assembly GCA_004025045.1. Classification (NCBI taxonomy): domain Eukaryota; kingdom Metazoa; phylum Chordata; class Mammalia; order Rodentia; family Cricetidae; genus Sigmodon; species Sigmodon hispidus. The sequence goes on along the minus strand of PVIH01002331.1, from coordinate 187,461 downwards.
CTTCTGCTCACTTTTCCACGGTTAGGCTTCCAGCCATTACTGCACCACCTCCCACAGGCTCATGCTGGCCCAGTATTGTGGTAAGATTTGTGGGAAGAGAAGATACATATAATCTACTCATTCAGATCGGGAACCAGTGGTTTATTATTGAAATTATTAGCATGTGGTATGTGTGTGTGTGTGAGAGAGAGAGAGACAGAGAAAGACAGAGACACACAGAGGGACCGAGAGAGACACACACACATACAGAGGCAGAGAAAGAGACAGAGAGAATGACAGATGTCTTAGAAGAAGCAGGGATGACTCAGAACTAGCTTCCATACTGAGAAACCCATCCCCTCATGGGTAAAGCACATGAAAGCTGCATCCCTGTTACTCTGTACGGCCTGAGAACCTTCTCTAGGCAGCTTGGCTGCTGAGTGTCTGCTTCTTAGTTTCTATAGCCTTGGTGATAGCCCTTGACTCTTGTAAACTTCAGGTTTCCTAGATCTCTAATGTTGCTTTACCTCTTCTCCCATGCTTCCCATCGTCCTTCCTTCAAAGGAAATAACTACACATCAAGAAGAGTAGAGCACACCCCACACCAGTCCAGCAGACTTTCCCTCCTGCCCACCTCTAGAAAGTGCCCTCTCACTTGATAGAGATCAATATGGAAGGCTGTTTTTGACAGTTATATGTATCCACTGTGGACTCCAGGAAGAGAGGACTCCAACTTCCCTACCAGCATCACAGAGGAGAAGTTGCTGAGAATCTGAGTGTAGACATCACTGCTGTCTCCCTTAAGAGATATGGACATCTGGACAGCCATTCAAAGGTCATGGGGGGCTGCAGGGCTTTCACATTGTTCCTCTAAGTTAGATCCTCAGTGCGAACTGTTTTCAACACTTGCCAAGAAAAATGTATGACCTTTAGTAACTGGCCCAGAAGACAAGTGGTGCATTAACCAGAGCATCTTGATTTGCTAAAATATCCTCCCTTACTGGCTTTACATTTTCTTCTAGAATATTTTTTACCCTTCAAGTCCCAAGTGGATGAAAGTTAACTGGAGGGCTTGACTTTGAGAATTTTATATATTATGATAATGCTACTTAATGTCAGTGACCTGATACCACCTCCTTGCTTTGGAATGTGTTTGGAGCATTTTAGATCTGATTATTTACTGAGCATGAACTTAAAAGGGACCTAGGTGAGATTTGAGGTTAGACTTATAGGATGGCTTTAAAATATTAACAGTTCTGAGTTTTGCAGAACAAGTGGTTAGATATTGAATAGTTTCAGAATTAAATCCACAAGTTTATCACCATATGTAACTGGAGATATAGGGACAATGTGGATCTCTTGGGTTGCACATTGATCCAATGCACCTGTATGTGGGAACTTGAGAATTTGTTGTAACAAATAAACAATAGAACATGTCCTATAGAATAGAGGATTGAGGACTTTCAAGCCATTTTTATTTTATATTTATGAGTGTTTTTCCTGTTTGTCTTGCACTATGTGTGTGTCTGATCTATGTGGAGGCCAGAAGATGGCATTTGGTAGCCTGGAACTGGAGTCACAGATGGTTGTGAGCTTACACTGGTGCTGGGCATTGAATACAGGTCCTCTGCAAAAGCAGCAGATAACCTTACTCATTGAACCTTTCTCTAGCCATGATCAGTCTGTAAGTGACTTTAGATAAGTGATGCTGCTGGGATACAGAACAATTAAAAATATTTTTAGATTATATTGTATGCCTATGTGAATAGTGCCGTAGAAGAGGGCATCTGAGTCCCTGGATCTGGAGTTATAAATGGTTGTTAGCCAACATGTGGGTTCTTGGAATGAAACTGCAGGTCCTCTGGAAGAGTTGTCAGTGCTCTTGACCACTGAGCTATCCCTCTAGCCCCATTGCAGACTTACAAAACAAAAACAAACAAACAAACAAACGTCTAAATAAAAGCATTCTACTTAAACCTCACTTGCCTAGACTTAGGTCGAATTATTCCATTGTCTGCGTAGATTTTTCTCTTCAAATTCTACATCTTTTGACAGTTTGGCAAACTAAAAACTAAATATTTTAGCTTCACTCCAGGAAAATGCAACTTATTTTGTTTCTTTCTACTGTGTTTGAATTGGAGATAAAAGTGTCCCTTACTCCTGCTATGAGGGAAGGCTGGGAGCCCAGCTCTTCTCCCGTTTCCTGGGCAGGGAATGTACCGACTCCTAATGTCATCCTGACTCTCAGGCTCTGCTTTTACTTCCTTGGCAGTAAAAGGGGATGCTGGCTACCAGGAGCCTGGTAGAGCACACAGTTACTCATCGTTTGGCATCTGCTTCTCTGGTATGGCAGGCGTGAGAAGTCATGATGATAACTTGTTTGAATGGGATCCAGAATCAGGCATGTAACACCCTTCCGTTGGACATGTAGCTGCGGAAAATGAATGCCAGAGGTGATTCTGGTCACTCTAAAATGAGTCTTTGACAAAGTGGTGTATTAAGGAGGATTTTAACTCACATACTTTTTTTTGATGAAGAAATGGGTGATTGAGAATAGTCAAAGAAAAATTAGGCAAGCATTTATCTGTTTGCTATCTGGCGTCTTATGGTTCTTTCATAAATTTTTGCAGACTGTTCTACCTTGAGCCAATCTCTTTCATTTATAGCCATCTTATAATATTTACTTAACTGTTTTTTAATTAAAAAAAAACCAGTTGATTGCATTTAGAGAATGTGAATTAAGTTTTGAGGTGTTGAAATGTATAAAAACATTTTATACATCTAAAAATATTTTTATTAATTACTTGGGAGTTTTACCCAGTTTATTTTGGTCATATTCACTGCCATGGTCTGTCTCCAGCCCCTCACAGATCCAACTCTACAAGTCAACTTCTCCCCATTTAGGGGTTATTCACTGAAATAGGGGTATGGGATACTTCTCCTTAGGCTGTTGGTCAAAGGTATCCCCCCAAAATATAAGCTATTGCTGTTGTTCTTGGTTACACACTAGAGGTTGATATGAGTGAGACTCTATTACTGAAGATATCATAGACATCGGTCACAGTAGAGGAAAAACTTGAGTTGTTACTGACCAAGAAGCTTCCTCCTCATTGGCTTTTCTCAACATCTTGGGAGGAGATATGCACGCTGCAGGTGGAAGGAAGACATTGCAGTGTTACCCACCTATGAATCACAGTGGCTGCTAGCAGCTCAAGATATGGCCAAGAATTCAATAGCAGCAGGAATGTTATGGGGGTAACGAACAGTCTTCCACGTTTTGTTTGTAGGTGAATGTGGACATGAGTTTCCTTCTGCTTTCTTTCTATGTGATTTGAAAATCTATAATATCTTAAAGGAGCAATTAATGGAATTTTCTTCCTGGTAGGATGTTGAATGATAAGATGATTAAATTTTTGAAATGAACTTTTGGTCTAGTGAAAAAAGTTTAGTTAATATTTTTATCTGGGTGACTTATAGGCTATGTTTAATTTTCAGTTTTAATGCCAACACAGCCTAGAATGTTTTATTACCAATTTTTTTCTTTCCTTCCTTTCCATTCTTTTACAAATATTTTGTATTACATGGTGTTTGTGTATGTGGGAGGAGGCATGACATGGTGCATGTGTGGAGGTCACAGGAGAACTTACAGGGGTCATTTCTCTCTTTGCACCACGTGGGTGGATCCTGTGGATCCAACTCAGCCACCATACTCGACTGCAGGCTGTTTTGCCCACTGTTCCTCTTCCTTTTACTTTTTTCTTATCAAAACACACTTTAAGTTATATTTTTCAGTCAGCATACAAATACTGGGTTTTGTTATGGCATTTGCAGATATAGGAGTCACTCTCCTCCCCTGTGCCCCCAGCTTCCCTCTGCCTGGTTCCTTTTGTTTCTCAGATGGCCACCACTTCTGCTTTCATGCCATAGAACTGTAACTCACACATCCCTCTCATTTGCTTAAATGTTTCTGGGTGATGAGATAGATACGTTTGATCTGGTGTTTTTAGATATTTGCAAGATATTAGTTAGTGATATTGAAAGCCATAACGTTGAGCCCAAGAAAGCTGGTGATGGGAATTAAGTTGACCACAGAAATGGAACCTTCCATGATTTTGTCAGAGAGCTATGTCTCTAACTGTGATATGGACACCATCTTCTGGGTGAGCGCTTTGCTGGGAGATGGTTACACTGGAAGAGCTTGTGTCTCTGACTGTGATATGCACCCCACTTTCTGGGTGAGCACTTTGCTGGGAGATGGTTTCACTGGAAGAGCTTATGTCTCTGACTGTGATATGCACCCCACTTTCTGGGTGAGCACCTTGTTGGGAGATGGTTACACTGAAAGAGCTTGTGTCTCTGACTGTGATATGCACCCCACATTCTGGGTGATCACTTTGCTGGTAGATGGTTTCACTGGAAGAGCTTGTATCTCTGACTGTGATGTACACCTCACCTTCTGGGTGAGCACCTTGCTGGGCGGCAGGTTCATTTGAAAAGCCTTCCAGGTTAGAATACGTTATCTCTGTATGACAGCATCAAAGTTCAAATTTTTCTCATTGGGATGGCTGATAGGTCACTGCTGTGAGGATCAACAAGAAGTCTCTACCTAGAAAAAAAATAGTAAACACGTGTTTATAAGAGGAAGGCTTCTGGCTTTAGAAGAGCCAGAGTGAGCCAATATTGTTGAATTATTAACGTTATTGGAATTGTCCCTGAATTTAGCATGAAATGTGGAATGTCCAGCCAAAAGGCCACCATACCTGTATGGACCGGTGCTTTACTTGAAATACCTTATTTTTTAACTAGTTTTATGTTGTACCTTAAATTACAGAGACTAGCAAGCAGAATACTGAAGTGACTTGGGGAATATCCAGGAGAGAGACTCCAAGGTGGCTCTTGGAGACGGGAGACCTTTGCACTTCAGGAGACTAGAATTTTTCCCTATGTGGTCATAATAGGAGCCAGAGTAGGCTCATTCTAAGGCAGGCATTCTCAACTTTCCTAATGCTGTGGCCCTTTAATATAGTTCCTCATGCGATGGTGATTCCCAAACTTCAAACTATTTTTATTGCTACTTCATCACTGTTGTTTTGCCCCTGTCATGAATTGTAAGGTAAATATCTGATATGCGACCCCTGTGAAAGGGTCATTTGATGGCCAAGGGGCTGTGACCCACAGGTTGAGAACCGCTGGTTCAAGGAACATCCTTGCTGTTGTAACTAAGACTGGAGTAGGTCGTTGCTGGAAACAGTGGCTTCCCAAACACATCCACTGGCACTAAATCAATGGCTTCAGTTGTTGGAGAAATAGCTCATATTAGCTCACATCAGACAGTGGTTAGCCTAGCTACTTCCGAGTCTGCACAACAGTGGACATTTTGAGTTTGAGTTTTGCATTATTTGTTGAAAGTTATGTGAGTTGCTAGTTAGTCTATTAAAACACTATATTTGAAAGCATAATTATAGCAGGGCAGGGTGATACATGCCTGTAAGCCCAGAATGTGGGAGGTAGAGGTAGAAGCAGGCGTTCAAATCCAGCTCCAGCTAAATAACAAGCAGAGAACAGCCTGGGCTACAGAAGACCCTTTAAAACAACAGCAGAAGGAATGGCAAGAAACCATAATTACAGAAACTGCATGTCTCGCTGGGAAGCATCCTATGTGTGTGTGCATGTGGATGTGAAGGGCTGCATTGCTTAAGGGATCAGAATGATAGCTGTCAGAAAGGCATGCTTGCTTTTGGTAGATGGCAAAAGGGAGGTAAATCTTTTAGGGTTGAGAGCATGGGTCCTGATGAACAATTTTAACACTATTGTATAGAGGCCTCAGTGTGGAAAACACAGTATCCATCGTTACCCTATAATGCACCATAGTTTTTCAGGTGCATTTTGGTCATCCCCTCTAGTCATCCCAGAAAATGGGAAAGGTGCTTGTAATGGCACATGCTACACAGATTAAAACCCAAGTACAGAGAAGGTCAGGACACACAGAGCCCATGGCAGAGACAGCTGTGTCCCAAGGTCCTTCTGGCCTTGTGTGTCTATCTCTCTGCTACAGCAGTTGGTCTTGCTAACAGTGGGTTCGGACAGTTTTGTGATTTCAGCACCAATTCTGAGCTACTTATCCCCTAATCTGAGCTACTGGTGAAGTTATTTTTTTAATAGCCTCCAAGATTGTAGTTTTGATTATGAAGGCTAGAAAAATCTTGGAATTGTTCCTGTATTTCCAAGCCAAGTACCGCCCAAATGTTATTTTAATTATCTGGCCTGTGTTCTTGTTATTGTTTGTTGGGATGTGGGATTCACATTTTTGTCTTCGTTCCGCTGCACTGTGTTATTAGTGATCTGTTGAATAACTTGTGTGAGCTCCCTCTGCCCTTCAACTTGAACCCATGTCAACTGTTCCAACAGGCCACTTCTCCATCCTCACACTCTCTATCTCTTGTCCTAGCTGTTAGGCTCTGTGAATGCTTCCCAGAACTCCAGATTCCTGTATTTGCTTTAGATTTTTCTCTTCTTTCTAGTACAAAAACTTACTTCCTACACATTTTAAAAGTGTTGTTCTATAAATGGCCATGTGTTATTTAATCTTATCATTTATTTCTAATGCTAAATTTAATGTGTGTGAGGAGGTATATACATGTGTGTGTGTGTGTCCCTGTGTATGCATATATATGTGCAGGTCCACATTTACACATCCGTGGAGGCCAGAGTAACATCAAATGGCTTCCTTGGTCACTGTCCACCTTATTGTTTGAGACAGGGCCTTCCCCTGACATTGAAGCTCACTGAGTCGTAAAAGTAGCTAATTGGAAAGTTGGTCTCAGGGACCCCCAGTCTCCCTCAGCACCAGAGAGACAGGCTCACACGGCATGCCTGCCTTTTTAAAAATGGTTTCTGGAAATCTAAACTCAGGATCTCAAGCTCACACAGTCAGTGCTTAAGTACTGAAGACATGCCCCAGACCCCAGTTTAAAATTTTCAAGTATAACCTCACTTAAAGCTATGTATTGAGAATACAAATTAATTAAGACTAAAATAATCTGGTTGGGTGAGAACCTGAATATTCATGGGAAAAGAATTTCAGACATCTTTCAAACATGGTGATTTTGAAACAGGAGGACTCTGTACAAGGATAACTCTTACAGAGAACACACAGTTCAGATTCTTAAAGCAACTTCATTTTTCACTCAAAGTATTCAGATGAGTAAGAAGTTCTGACACAGGGAGCCAAATACCCTCCACCATCTAAAGGTCCAGAGGAACCCAGCTGTGATTTATTCCTTCCTAGAGAAAGAAGCAACATGCTTGTTGTTCCTAATTAGTATGATTTAAAGCATCATCAGCTAGGAAAATGCAAGGTGACTTGAGATTATCCCTAGCAAGGCACACTGGTTGTATAACTACTATTTAATTCATGAAAATAGTGTAGTTGCCTTCAAGAGGTTTATAATCTTTTGAATCAAAAACAAGAGAGAGAGAGACAGAGACAGAGACACAGAGAGAGAGACTTAGTAAAACAAGACAAGTCCTTGGAAGCCAGGCAGCAGCCATCACAGAAGAGCAGCAGGTTGTTGAGTCGGAAGAAGTGACTTCTGGGGAAAGATGAGAAGTTCCAGGTATATATATAGCTTGGCTAAATAAGAGCTTTGGTGTCAGACAGGAAGAACAGCCAAATTTGCTTCACTGTAAGACTTTTGAGACCAAGGATGCTCCATACAGGCAGGAGGATGTTTGCCAATACTATAAACCTGGCACATTTCTTGCAGATTTTCAAGTCAGTAGTATACACAGACTTAGGATGTAATGGACACTACAGGTGTAACTCACTCTATCTTTGTGACATCATATATGTAGAGAGACTTGGTAGGCTGTGGTGCTGCAGTTCCTTGCTTGAAAAGAATTCAAGAGAACTCCATGCTATGCTTAGAGACAGCATTAATAAAGAGATTGATTATAAAATGACTTTAATGTCAGCACTTTAAAATATAAAGAAGGTTCAGTGTGTGCCTGAAGCCAGCATGAGGACCTGAGTTTTATCCCCAAGACCTACATGATGGGAGGAGAGAACTGACTCCAGAAAGTTTTCTGACCTCCTCATGTATGACATAGAGTACATGTGTGTGAACATGCACATGTGTGCCACATACAAAAAGAGGATAGGTCTTTTACATTTGTATTATATTTATGTGTAAAGAAATAAATATAAAAGATGCTTAGAAAAACTAATTTATATCCAGCTTAAAGACAAATTGTTGTGAGTTGGCAGCTAAATAGTTAGTAACTTATGTCAGTAAGAGGATCCTTTGGTTGTATTATGCCCTTGTAGGCAGGCTACTGCATTTGAAGAGGTCCAGAGGATGTAGGAGCATCCATGATCCCTTAAGACAAAGGAGCCTCTGGGTCCTTGAAAACTGGAGTGTACCAAGTTCTCATATTTGCTGTTTTCCTAGTTAAGGTAAGCCTCTTGATTACCATCTTACCAAAGTGGAAAGCTTCATTGCATTTGAGTAATCAGATTACCCTTCCAGATGATGGGGATGCCCCTAAATGTGGCTAGGTTTCTGAGGTGAGTGACTCACAAGAGCCCGCAAGGACTTTTGCTGAAAGAGAAATTAGTTGTGGGGCTGAGTCAGTTCACAGGTGTCTCCTCCACTTTCCAGAACATGTTTGTGCTGTGACTGCCTTTCACCATGACTCAAAGCAGAAGCCACACTCCCCTCACCACTATGATTGTTGAACACTAGAGAAGTGTAGTGCTTTCTAAAGCAAAGTTGTTCTAAAATTTGTTACATTTGTTACATGAATCTGACTGTAACCGAATTGGAGTCATCTTAAATATTGTTTTAACTCTATACATGCATTTTATTTGTTACATTGGAATAGTGATGGTTGGGAAATAAATTTTGATATGTCTATTTATACTTGTCTATGGATATAATTTATATATTTATACATGGATGCCTAGGCAAGAAACATGAGTTTGAGTTTACATTAAGGAATAAATATTTGAACATAAGTATCATTTACCAACAAGACAACTTTAGTGACATTTTATAAAATCTGGGTTACACAGCCCAGGCAGATCTAGAACTTTGACCTGTTCATGCTGACTTTGAACTTACAATACTGCCAGTTTTTGCAGAACCAAGAGGCTATCAGTCTGTGTCATCACATTTGGCTTTGAGTTACATACATCACAGGACTGTCTTGTTCCTGGTGTGCTCTTAGCCCAAACTGTAAGTGAATATATACTATGTGTCAGTAACTCACATATGCATATTTTCCTCTGTTTGACATGCTATTTGAGGACATTCTACATGAATTAAAAACCTGTGTTATACTCAAGTAAGTGAACATATATCCTGAATTGCAAATCTGTTCCAAGTTTTTAAAAAATATTTATTTTTTTATTATGTATACAATATACAGAAGAGGGCACCAGATGTCATCATAGATGGTTATAAGCTACCCTGTGGTTGCTGGGAATTGAACTCAGGACCTCTGGAAGAACAGTCAGTGCTCTTAACCTCTGAGCCATCCCTCCAGCCCCCCAAGTGTTTTTTAAAAGACATATTCTATACAAATTTAAAAAAAGTTGAATCAGATAAATAAAAATATGTCCCTGAAACATAATTTTTATCTGAGTAAAAAATTAAAAATTTGACTTTGCATATTTGCTTGGTTCGTGACCATGTGATTGGTTGACATGCATACTGATGTGTGATTGGTTGACACGTGTACTGAAGTTTAGTGTCAGTACACATTGCGCAGGCTTTCTGCTTTACTCTCTGATTAGGAGATCTGCGCCGCTCCACTCAGGTGTGCACTTGTCTGTGACATGTTGGTTATCAGATGCCATCACTTCAATGACAGCATGAACTATGGGTCCTAATCTGCTCATATGTTCTCACTGCCAAATGAGAGAGGTCTTGATTTTTTTCTGTCTTTCCTCTGAGGCATTACACCCATCTTTCATTCAGTGACAAGAGAAACTGTCTTTTAAAGGTAGTTTTGGTTTCTACCCTGATGTATTTCACTTGTTTATGTTCTGCGTTTTCCCATGTATGTGCATGTGCCCTTAGCCATGGTTCAGCGGCTGCTTCCTGCCATACAAGCTGCTATGTCTGATGGGGGCCAGTGAGGGTGGAGGCACTGCTGTCACCACTAGAGTTAAAGATAATCTTTCCATTCAAATGTTTTGCTTCTCTTCTTACTTACTCTGTGGGTTTGGACAATCCTGTGAACAATTGTGATGATGAATTACAGAGTACTCCAGATCCTATCAGACAGGATTGCCAAAGAGTATTTTAAGAAGTAGCTTTTACAAAAGTTTTGAATTCAGGTGTATGAAGGTCCCATGCTTTCAAATAAGTCAGGGATTAGTGCATTCCTGGGGCAGAGCAAGTGTGAGAAAGGGCCACAATACCACAGTTCACCATGCACACCTCCCCAGTGCACACCTCCCCAGTGTGTGTGCACACCTCCCCAGTGTGTGTGCATACCTTCCCAGTGTGTGTGCACACCTCCCCAGTGCACACCTCCCCAGTGTATGTGCACATCTCTCCAGTGTGTGTATCCACACCTCCCCAGTGCACACCTCCCCAGTGTGTGTGTGCACCTCCCCAGTGTGTGTGCACATCTCCCCAGTGTGTGTGCGCACCTCCCCAGTATGTGTGCACACCTCCCCAGTGTGTGTGCACACCTCCCCAGTGCACACCTCCCCAGTGTGTGTGCACACCTCCCCAGTGTGTGTGCATACCTCCTCAGTGTGTGTGCACACCTCCCCAGTGTGTGTGCACACTTCCCAAACACACCTCCCCAATGTGTGTGCACACCTCCCCAGTGTGTGTGCACACCTCCCCAGTGTGTGTGCACACTTCCCAAGTACACACCTCCCCAGTGCACACTCCTCTGGTGGGTCCTTTGAGGTGGGAATATGGGCATGTACATTTCTTGTGCCTTTGTAACTAAGTTATTCTCATTTAAGTAAAGGAAGCATGAAGTTTTTAGAATTAAATGAATTACTGGTCAAATTCATAGGTTTCTGTCTGTGTGTAACAGGCATTCAATATGCATTAACAATTAAAATTATTTAACGAATCTCAATATCTAGTACAGAGTTTCTTTATGTTGGATAGTTGCTTATTAAGTAGATGTATACACATTGAGTAATTGTCTGACTGACCCTTTCATATTCTTGATGTGGATTTTTATAAAATGCTTTCACTTAAAATATCTCTATTAAAATCATAATATATGCAAATATTTTACCAAGGCCTTCACACTTGAAGACGTTCTTCATATATGGTATTGGTGAGCCTTTTCATCACAGTGACAAGACACCTAATGTAAACAACTTTAAATAAGCACATGGGTTCGGGTTTCAGAGTGGTCATTTTATGGTTGCTTGGCTCATGCTCTTGGCAGAAAGAACATCATGATGCCATAGTGGAAGCAGTGTAGAGTAAGGAAATCTTTACCTTGCAAGCAAGATGGAGAAAGATACACAATACTGGGACCAGGCACAACCTCCAAAACCCCCAGTAACATACCTCCTCCAGGAAGGTCTTAACGTCCAGTTTGTACCTCATCCCAAGATACTGCACCAGGCACAGATTAAGCATTCAAATCATGAGGAGTCTGTGGAGAATATTTCACATCAAACTGTAGTGCTCAACTCCTAGTTCCCAAAGGCTCATGCTTAGGCAGCACTAAAATCTCATAATTGAAGAAAACAGTCTAGACTGATCCTACCATTTCAGTTGTAACTTAGGGAGCTCTTCTGATAAATATCCCAGGTTGTCACTTTGAATGTGATAACTGAAGTCCCCGTACATCTGATGAACTCACTTTAACGATATTCCTTATGTTTACCTTGAGAGGTTTGGGTTTCTTTGGGGGAAAGTTCTGTTATTTTTAATAACCTAGCGAATCAATTTGATTAGTTAATAAAACATACAATTTTCATGCAAGTTATTGTATTAATTTACAGCTTCCATTAAAGACATCTTAACTAGATTTTTGTTTCAGTGTAAAAAAATCTATGGTCATAAATTAGAATCCAGTACATTTATATTTAGATAGTTAATATTTATATCAAATGCAGATAAGCATCAATATAGATGTAAGTGAAAATAATAAGTAGCTGAATTGTGTTTTCTAAGGATAGTAACTGATAATAATATTGGCTATAAGTCACCATTCATGGTAGATTTCAGAGAATCCAGAGCCCAGAGAACTTCAGGATTTCATCAGTTTCTCTGATAATGATTCATTTTATTTAAACTGAGATTATCATTTACAGGCAGTCATCAGGTTTTCTGTTTTGTTTGGAGACAATGTCTTGCTGCCTGACTTTGACCTTGTGACCTTTCTGCCTTAGCCCTCACATGCTGGGATTTCGAACTACCCTCAGCAACATTTCTAAAAATGAATGACATTCTGATGGTGAAATTATGATTGTTTGAGGCCATTAAATTTCTTTTTTCTCATTTTTTATTATTAATAAAGTCTCATTTTTTATCCATGTATCTCCTTGTTCAAATGCCCTTCCCCTCCCGCCCCTACAAGTCACTCTTCTCCCCGTCTCCTTCCCAGCAAGGACAATATGTCCCAAGATCCCAAGGTGGCATAGTTCAGCATCCACTCCAGGCAAATCCACTTTCCTCATCCCTACATCAAGACTGGCTCAAGTGTTCCTCTGGAGGGAATGGGCTCCAAAGTGCCAGTTCAAGGTGTTTCAGATCCCAATTTCAAACCTAACATGTAGCACTATCTAAGACTATTTAAACCCTAATCCTAGTAGTAGAGACATGGATTATACAGCAAAATGTTGGGAACCAGGTATAGTGGTACTTGCTTCAGAAAGCTGAGGCAGGAGAATTTCTGAGAGCTTGAGGCCAGTCTGGAGTACAAAGTGAGTTCCAGGGTAGCCACAACTATATTTCAAGGCACTATCTCAAGAAACAAAACAGAGTAATCCTCAAGCCAAACAATTATTGGACTATCCCATTGTTAACTGTGGAATGTTTTAACTTGAAAATGTACACAAACTTTAGATGGGAATTTTCCTTTGTGATTAGCTAGGTCAGAAGGCATCCACACTCACTCGTTACTCCAGGAACTCATGCTGGGCGCTGGGGAAGGGGATCTGAAGACCCTTGCCTTTCTAAGGGCAAGCCCGAATCATATTCTGTCCTTACACATGTTCAATACAGTAAATTTTGATAAACTCACAGGAGTACATACTAAAAAGGCCATAATTTGAGAAATTAGATTTTCTACTTATTTTTTTTTTTAATTTTTAAGTTAAAAATTGGCCTCATGTATTCCAGACTGGCTTCTGTCTCCTCTACCTCCCAAGTGTTGTGAGTATAGATGTGTGCCACCATGCCCAGATTATGCCATGCTGGTGATCCAATCCTATGCCTGCTGGCGAAACACTCTTACTGACTACAGCCATATCCCCAGCCTCACTATTTCCTACTTCAAATTAGTCATAGACTCTTAAAAGTAGGTAAAAGGAATGCTCATGACACTACACATCAGTCTGTGCAGAATTATCATTAGTAATTTTTAGCATAAAGTCATTTGAAATTACAATCTAGTAGTCTAACATTATTAACTCATGCTAGGGTCTAAAACCAGCGCCACTTGACTGCTGAGCAAACTCTGCCGCCACACTCTCCTCATACTCTCCTCAGTCTTCTTACAGACTGCTACCAAAATTTAAAGTGGCTTTTTATTGGGTGAGTTACACAGATGAAACAATCCAAATATAATTTAAAAGTACCATGATGGATAACAGATTTTCTTGGTGTATAAGCCAAGTTATTTTATATTAAGTGAGTTGATCCACAAGATTTTCTGTCTGGTAAACTTCACCAAATCAAGGCCTATTTAAGCAAGACTAAACCATACCTATATATAGTATAAAATGTTAAGAAAATCCCTTTGTTTGGTTTTATGTTAGAAAATGGCATTTTCAATTGTCACACACATCTTCCACTGAGTTGATGTCTTCTAAGTGTTCAGTTCATAGAACAGTCATTCACACCATCTTTATACAGATAATCTCTATCCATGAAACTTTGTTTTCCTTTCATAGTTTACTGCACAGTAAACCTGGGCACGGTGGCTCGGGACTGTAATTTCAGCCCTCAGGAGGCGGGGGAAGAGGAATTACCATGAGTTTAAAGCTAGCCTAGGCTACATAGTTAATGCAAACTTATCTCAGGCTATACCACAAGACCCCATAGCATGAAAACCAAAGAAAAGTAATGTATTATGTTGTAAAATTACTAGTCTTATTATGAATACAGCCAATAGCATATGTGGATCCATGGGTGCTGATAATAACATATGCTGATAGTAGATGCATGGTTTTACAATGACTTTCCAGAGACTTTGGGAATCCCCTCTTCACATACAGTTAACTGGTAAATAGAAATCTATTTTTAAAATATCACCATATGATATTTGTACTTCTAGTCTTTGAGAGGCTGAGGCAGGAGGATTGCCACAAGCTTGGGCTGCATAGTGAGTCCCAGTCTAGTCAGGGTGGCATATAACAAGATTCTTCTTAATTAACAATGGAGAGTAAATAGTATCAGACAATGATTTTTAAGTTATTGTTTCCTGTATGGTTGGTTTTCTACTTTGCAGCCTGAGTGACATGTCATTCAAATAGCCGGCCACTGCCAGTCCACACAGCAGTTACTGTTTTTAAATCACTCTTCTGGGTTCTGGATTTATGTCACAGATAGCAGTATACCTGCACATGGCATCAGTATACGTCTTAATTAAATGAAAGCAACAAGTTTGCTGACCTTCTGTGATAAGCCTGGAAACTAGAAGCTTCTCTGGACATCCAGGAATTGCTTTGAGAAACGATAGAAATGGGACTTGAGACCACATCAGCTTGGCTGTTAGTTTGATCAAAAGAGATTCTTCAGAGCCAAAAGCAAGGCGCTTTCTTTAACAGCCCATTGGAAGCCTCCAGAAAGAGACCCCTGAACTAAAGCCTCTTGTTGGAGCGCAAGATTAAGGACAACATCTGGAGGCCAGTCTACCTTTGACATAACAGTTGAACTACTTCCTCTTTAGGTATGGAATGCTGGGTACAAGGAATCACTTGCCTCTAATGAGTGGTTCTGTCCTAATTAGCTTGGTCAGCCCATTTGCAGACAAAGGTGTGGCCTGGCAGCTCTGTGAAGAGAGGGTGGGAGGTTGGGTAGTGGGGTCATTCACCTCAGAATCCTTTCACCTTTTCAAGCCTTTCATTCTTTTGCTCTAGTGGGCTGCCAGCCTTCCTCAGGTCCCTTTCACACACTTGGCTTATCTGAGTGGCGCTTGTCTGATCTTTTCTTTCACATGTTTTAACTTTTAAGATAGTCTCTTTCTTATGTAAAAAAGGCAATTAGACTCGTATCTGTTTATTTTAAACAAAATGGCTGTTAATTAGTGTGATCAAAACCCTCCCATTGTAGACTTTGGGCTCCACTTTGTAGTGCTCTAAATTGAGTATGGTCTGGTGCCAGTTGACATGATAACAACTCAAAGTCTGGCTTTTTAAGAATTAATGAACAGACACGTTTACGATGCTTTGTTTTGTCTAGTTTAGATCTATAGGTGATGAACACATCACAGTTCTTGGTGTTTTTTTTTTTTTAAGCTGACTAATACTTTTGCTTATTAAAAGTTCATAAACTTCTTGAAGAACTTTCTGATAATACAACTGGAGTAGAAAGCTGTACTATTTTCATAAAACTAGCTCATTTCTGACTTTAAGTTGGGCTCAAGGTGTACTTATTGTTCCATCAGACACACTCCAGCCTTTTGCTCCTCCTTACTCATCAGCTCACCAGACTTCTCTGAACATCTTAAATGATCAACCTGCTTCATTTAACCTTTAGAATACGCCATCTGATCCCAAGAATTGACTTACTATACAGAGACAGTGAAAAGCACAGAATATCTCTAACATCTGCAATACTTCAAACAATACTTCTCTAAGTACAGATGTGGGGCTATTATAATATTTGAAAAACTGTGCTTAAGTATGGGACACACTAGTGCTAAGGTTGAAAGTTCTGATAATATATATTAATATAACTTCAAGCACTGGGATGAAAATATATTTCTAATTAGATAGTAAAAAACAGAAATTAATGGAAATGTGATACGGTTGCTCAGACACCTTAACTCTTTTACATCTGGCTAATTGAAGTTTAAAATTCATATTTCTTTAATGAGCAAAGAAAAAGTCGAGTCTCAGAACCAGTGACCCAGATCTCTGGATGAGCACAGGCTCTGGATGAATGTGAGACAGACAGACACCAGGAATCTGCCTCACAGGTCTGGGAACACCTAAATCCAAAACCACAGTCTTCCTCTGGAAATTGACAGTGGAACTTGATTTTTGGTGGACTACCTTGAAAAGAGGAAAGATTTGGGAATGGCAATGAATCAGAATGTTTCCCTCAAGGGATGGTTAAAACCTAGTAATAGTATCTGCTATTACTGACTTCTCACCATTCTCCAGGTACTACCTTGAGCCTGCTGGTCATATTATCTATTAACATGATCTATTAATATGAATATGTTTAAATTTTACCAGCACTGCAAGCCAGGCTCTTCTGTGTGCACAGAGGCTTGGAAAGGCTAAGTGCTGTGCTGAGCTCTTTCACCTGGAAAATGATGGACTGGAGTTTTGAACTCTGATTGTTGTGGTTCCAGGGCTCTCCATGAAACTGTTCCTTGATCCTTGTCATAAGATATCAATTTGAAAAATCAAATTTTCATATTATGTAAGGAAACCAGCCACCCACTTCTTCATATGTAATCTTCTGAAGTTGGGAGGAACTTCTGTCCCCGCCCTCCCCCTGGCTACCTCCCTCTTGGGCATCCTCTATTAAATTCTCATGAATGAAAAGCTGTTCTTAATGGATTTAGCCATTCCTCGTTCTCTATGGCTTGTCTCGGAAAGTCCCCGCCTTCACCTGTCTCCTCTCGTGTGTGTTCCTACTTGGTACTTAGCCTACACGTATCCTCCTGATTACACGTGTCGCTCCTAGCTGCCTCCTTCACTGTGGATTTGTCAGTGATGTTTCACCTTCAGTCAGCTCTTCTTCTCTCACAGTCCTCTCTAGATGGAGGATCATGCTGCAATGATGCTCAGAGATAAAATAATGTAGATGAGGGTAGTTGGGCAATCAAATTCAAAGTACTTTCTAGACCTAGAATTAGTAGGAAAGCAATAAATGGCCTGATATTCGCTTTCTGTATAGTCTCTGTTTTGGTTTCCAGTGAAAGGTATCTGTATCTGATGGTTTAGGAATATTCCCACACACTTACTTTATATGGCTTTCAATTTTAAAGCATATTAGCTTAATTAATAGTTCAAAGTTTGATTGTATTTATCTGCTGTGACATTAATCTCTTCTTATTATTTTTCCACTAACCCCACATCTCACGCAGTAAACCTTTGATCATATTTGCTTCCTGTTTCCTGCCCTCAAGTCCTTGATCTCCATTTCTTTTTCAGTAGTAATGAGACAAATTATCCAACAAGCTCCTTTGAGGAAACTCCAGTTGTAATCACTTAGCTTGATGGAGAACACGATAGTCGTAAACAGGGTTTGTCTTCCCTTGCACATAGCCAGGCTTGTAATTGAGAGCTTAGCACAGGGTGGTGAGCACCCACCCGGAGAACTTTGCAAAGTGAAACCATATTCCTTCATTCCACACAGATGTCTGTTCATGAGCTGCTCGGGTCTGCCGGACTTTGTTTTGTTGTTTCAACATTTTCCTAAAGACGTGACTTGGGCATCAGAGAAAGTGCTTTGTTTGGATACAGACTTGATGCTCCAAAGCTTTGAGTTCTGTCGAAAGCATCACACAGTCATGAGTCTGCAGTGAGTACACAAGAGAGAGAGAAAGCCAGTATCCTAAATAAAGAACCACGAGAAAGGAGAGCCTTAGAATGGGAGTCAGGAGCCAGTTCAGAAACAGAAGACCTGTTTAGGGATGAAATCGGCTACAAACAACCCAGGCACTGTGATACTTGGTGTAGCAAGCATACATCATTGGAACATCATTCAAACCCTTAAAGATAAAGGAAATAGAAAATTGAGGGAAACATGAATTTTCTTTTAAATAAAACATGTACAGCTGTGGAAAACTGACATGTGATGGACACTTCAAGCACTGAGAGACAGATGTGTCCAAACATTGCAAAACAAGACAGAAAAACAGACACTGAGAGCTATCTCAGGGTTTGTTTGATTACATTCTTTTCACCTGAGAGCAACTGGGTAAGACCTGGACTCTTAGAATATCTGGACCATACTTGCTTATTTGCATATCCAGGGCCAAGCTAGGCAATGGTGACAACATCTCTAGATTATTATCTATATAGACAAGATTACTGCATCCACAAGGGCTGTACTAGCTCTCACATCTGTGTTCAGGCACACTCAGTGGCGTTTATATGCTTGCCCCTCCCTCATTATGGCCTTCAAAGAATGCACCTCAGTTCCATGCCTCTCTCTCTGGTGGTGGCAGATACCCAGAAGGAACAATGTTCCCAGTTTTACACAGAGAGAAAAGTTCAGATCCAGGAGTTGACATTTATCAACCCCATAAAGAAACCATGCTTCATGGCTCCACTGCCTCACCGAATCCAGGCCTGGAAAGCTCAGGACATTTTGTTCTCCACACAAGCTCTGTCTACTGAGTCTCCAAGTCCCCACAGCCTGGACTCTGACATATGTATGAGTCTGTTTCCTCATCTCCCCCATGTCAGAGTCTTCCCTCTGGCTCTTTAGTCTTCAGTGTTGTTCTTTTCAGCCCCTCTTGCCCACTAGTTGGTGAGACTTCTCCAATGTGCAAACTGTTAATCTCTCCAGAGAATCCATCCAGGTTCTCTATGACATCATCGGTGGAGTCCAAACCCCGACATGCTGACAGAGACCCTAGGGCCTAGGCTCGCTCCTTCCGCAGCCCCACCTGTGCTGCAGACCATGTGTTGTCTGTGCTTCCTCGTTCACCCTGCTCTTCTTGCCTGTTGCATCTGTTGTTTTCTCTGCCCACAGTTTCCTTCCTCCTTTCTTGGTCCAGCTTACTCAAACCTGCTCTATCCAGCCAGCAACTTGTTTATCTTGTAGAAAATCTCCTCTGATTCTGAACAGTGAGTCTAGCCCATGCTCCTGTCCTGGTTGTATGCTACGTGTTGCCCCTGTCATGACATATATATTGAGTTCTGGTCACTTGTTTCTGTATTTCTTCTTCACTAAGTTATCATCTAACTAGTATATGGATAACATGTCCATTGCCAACTTCCTTTTGGACCTCTCAGAATTTAATACAGAGTAGGGATGCCTTGCCAACATATTGTATGAATAAGCAAAAGAAAGAAAGAAAGAAACTGATATATGTGTTGATACTCTGGTCTTTGGAGTTTCCAGTTTAGTGTCAGACCTTCAAGGGGATATATGTGTTGTTCCTAGGGGAAGAGTTGGCATCAGTGCCTTGTCATCATCAGGATGTAGACACCTAAGGGCATTGGGTTTACATGAACTCTGAGGGAAGTTATGGCTCTGGGTGGCTTTTATGTCAGGTCATGTTTAGCAGTAGACCCTACTTGGCCGCACTTTCAACATGGTGTATATGTTGAGGGCTAAAGAGAAGATTTGTGGAAAAAGACATAGAAATCTTGTGGTAGAGCCTTGATCCATCTGAGGAGGTGGCACCAGATGGCTATGTTTTTTTTTTAACCCCATCTTTAAACAGTTGATTTAATAGAATTTGGGGCCCACCCATTGAGCGTTGTTTTGTTTTGTTTTAGTTTTAGGTCCTGAGTAATTATTATTCTAGCCAGGGAGAAGGCTTTTCCTTGGAGGCAATGTGTTAACTGCTCCAATTTTGGCACAGGAGGAAGATCTTAGTGCGGAATGTGGGGTTTTGGAAACTTCCATAACATGTTTGACCATAGAACTTCTGCTCTTTCCATCCAACAGACTCCACTGAGGTTTCAGGCCAGTGTGTGACTTGGAGAATTGTATGTGTGCAATAATCTTCAGAGGGCTGAGATAATAAGATAATTAATAAATTTTCAAGTCCAAAGGGAGGTGCTAGAATGTTTATTTGGCAAAGTTTAACCACAGCCATGTCAGATCTCTTAATTATCTCAGTCCCTTCTCTCTTTCTGCTCTTTCTTTCTCTCCCTCCTAAGTTACAGACATAAGAAGCTTTAAGGTACACATACAACCAAATCCACAAACATTTGCCTGGATTTCAGTGTAATGAGACTCCTGTCCTTAGGCTGAATTAGATAACAGTGGCCTTGGCATACACAGGTATTAATATGGGGAGTTGGTACAGATAGATGCCTTGGCTCATGGCTGCTGCCTTCCATAGCTCTATGCACTGGGCACTGAATGCCTCTGACACTTCTGTGGAAGTTATTTTGAATGATTTCTGGCATTCAAGAAAAAAATTCAGTCATCATAGATGTGTGGAAGTACTTTAAAAATTTGTTGGAAGGCTTTTGGGTGCTTTTTGTTCACTTCATCTACATCCTAAGTTCATTTGCCTTCTGGCTGACATCATTCCTTTTGGGCTGAATGGCTCTCCTCAGCTTCCCTTGGCTTCCCTGACTGCTCTACTGATAGAGGCTTTGCAGTCAGCCTGGTCTAGAGTCTCTGGTCCACTGTCTGCTTCTCTGTGACGTAGACATGATAACGGTCCCGTCCTCTACTGCTCTCAGCTTTTCTAATTTGACTCAGAACTAGACAGTTAAAAAAAGGCTTTTTGTCTCTTCCACTTGTTTTCATGGTTCAAAATGGACATGAATTTTCCCCAGTGCGCTTCATGAAAGATTGGTGGATGAATAGACACATCAAAGTTGAAGAAGAGATGACTATGGTGGCTCACTCTGTCATCCCAGCACTCAGGAGGCTTAGGCAGAATGATTGCCCACAGTTCCAGGCCAACCTAGGTTATAGAGTCACACCAGTCTCAAAAGTAAGTAGAAGAGACAACAATAAAAATGCAAGGAGAACAAAATTCAAAATTGGAATATGCTGCAACTTGCTTTACAGCATCAGAAGAGAAAATAAAAATGATGTTGAAAGTCACTTGGGATGATGTCTGTTGCACAATCAGCTGTGAGTGCATGTCAGATATTTTTATTAATTTGAAATTGAAGCACATAATGATTAGGTATGGGAGTTCTGAGGTCAGAGAGTTTGTATGTAATTCCTGCCATATCACAAACTAGTTATGGACCTTTGGATTCACTGATCAGCCTCTCTGGACCTCAGTTTTCTCACACAGAAGAGGAATATGCAGTGAGCGTCTGCCTCAGAGAAGCATTGTTGAGTGTTAAATGGGATAAATCATCCACAGCCCAGTTGCTGCAGGTCAGTGAATGACAAGCATCAGCCACAGTCATCAGGAATATCTTTGGCTCCATCAGCAGCATTTCTAGCCATCTCTGTCAGCATCACAGATATCCCTACCTTTCACAGCATCCTAGAATGATCAGCACAGCTCCATCAACTCAGTGCTCAACCACTGGGAAAGCTGGAGATGGTCCATACCCTGCACACTCTTCATGCCAAGTTCCCATCAAAATGGCATCTAAATAGCAAGCACATGCTACCAGTTATGGGACTTGGACAGGCCATGTTCCTCCCCAGAGAACGCTAATAACGATTTCCATTATCTGTGGAGTTTTACTAATAAGGGCCTAAAGGAGTGCCTACTGATACAGCTTTGTCATGAAAATATCTTTTTCTAAAAGTAATAGTATAATAGTGGAAGAAACGATATAAACACATTATAAATAGTGGATATCAGTGTGTGATAACTAGGTAAGTACTCTGACACTGATAAGCTATAGCCCAAGTTGAGGGGGAGTCTGGCTGTGCATGAACATATGTACACATGCATGTAGAGGCTCAGAGTCAACACTGGGTGTTCTCTTTTATTGGTTTTGTTTGAGATGGGCCTCTTACAGAACCAGAAACTCTCCAGTTCTGTTTAGTCTAGCTAGCTAGCTGCCACAGGGATCCCATGTCTCTGCTCCTTAAGTGCTGGGTTTACAGGTGTCTCCCACAATTGCCTGTTTCTGAGTAACTAACCTATGATCCCTACAGTACACGGCGAATACTTTATCCACTTAGCTATCATCTCAGCCCCTTTGATATCTTTTTGTAAATGTTGATGTTTCCATCATTTCCCAGGGAACAGATTTCAAATTCCATCAGAGGGAATCTAAAAATGTAAACATCAGAACTGGAGACATGTCTTGGCAGCCAAGAGTACTACTGCTCTTACAAAGGACCATAGTTTGAACCCCAGTGCCCATGTTGGACAACTTCAAACAAGCCATAACATCAGTTCTAGGAGATCTCGTGTTTCTGGCCTGTGCTCATGTGTGCAAACTGATGCTCATACACACATGCATGCATAGAATTAAAAATCTTAAATCTCTTTTAAAAGGTAATGATCTTGTCTGAAGAATTATTTAGTTAGTGCCTGGCAGGAAGAAAGGTAATCTTCAATGTCAAAATCTTTTTAAATATACAAAATTTTAGATCATTGGCCAATATTCTGTTTCTTTTAAAATGTCACTAACCACCAAAGTATGCTTTAAGAAGCCCATTCTGTTGAGTGGGATAAACCAAGAGAGAAAGGTTTGTGTTTCCAGTCATGTAAAGGAAAATATATATATATATATATATATATATATATATATATATATATATATATATATAGTTGAGACTATAGATTGCTGTGTCCCAAAATAAAAACGTACTCTGGCAGGATTGGAAGCCTCAGATCAAAAGGGCAATTTTAGAAAATTGTGGTGAGTGAATGAGGCACTCATCTATTGAAGAAATCAATTTGCTATCTTAACCAGTGGCACCCAATGCCGTCCCTGTAATCTCTGAAAATAGATAGGCATTTTGCGGTTCAGCAATCCAGAGATCACAAATGCTTCCTTACACCTGGCAGGCTCACACCCTTTCAAATAAGATTCTATCAGCAGAAACTTGTGGGTTATGAAGCCACAAGTTTATTAGTTAGATAAAATCTCGAAGCATTTAGAAGTTTAAAACCAGGCTGTCAAACTGTATTTCAGTTATAATGGCAATTTCCAAAGTAAATATGACACAGTGACTTCTAAGCCTCGTCACGTCACTCCTTGATGGTGTGTGACTCTGAGGCGTAGCCCTTCCTGCCTGTGTTTTTAAACCCATCTGTGAACAGTCCATGGTGAAGTGTGGAAACCCGATCAAAACTTCTGATTGGCCCCCATGATTCTGTGAACAAGAGGCAGGCACACATTTTAAAAGAAAACAAAAACAGCTTCATTATTATCATTAGTATTAAATAACTTTCATGTTATTGGGAAAAAATCTTCTTCCACAGCCCAGGCTGACCTGGAGCTTACTATGTAGCCCAGGGTGGCTCTAAACTCAGCCCCTGGGTAGTAGGATCACAGATGTGAGCCACTATGCTTGCTCAAATGCAGATTTAAATAGACGGCGCTGTGATAAGATTGGGAAGCAACCTTGAGGGCTATGTGCACCATGTGTGTGCCGGAGCCTACACTGGTCTAAGAGGTCATCAGATTCACGGAAACTGGAGTTAGCAGCAGTTGTTAGCCGCCGTGTGGGGTGTGGGTGGGGACCAAAGCTGAGTCTTCTGTAAAGGCAGCAAATGCTGTCAACTACCAAGCCATCTTCCCGGCGCCCTGTGTTTTTAAAAACATCTTTGTTCCTAGGTATTTGTGTGCATGTGTGGACACGCACGTGTCAGAGGACACACGTGAAGTCAGAGGACAACTTGTGAGTGTCTCTTCTCTCTGACCAGTATGTGGGTCCTGGGAAATGAGCTTAGGTTGTTCAATTTGGGGGCAACTGCCTTTACCTGCTGAACCCCATAAACAGCCAATTTTTAATTATTTTTTTTTTACTCTAACTAAAATTACCTAGATGTTCTAGGATTCAGTATTCCAAGACCTGGAGAAAACCACTGTTCTCTTTTAACTTCTGAATCTTTTGGAACAGAAGCTTTTTTTTTTTTTTTTTTTTTTTTTTTTTTTTTTTTTTTTTTTTTTTTTTTTTTTTTTTTTTTTTTTTTTTTTTTTTTTTTTTTTTGAGACAGGGTTTCTCTGGGTAGCTTTGGCTGGTCTAGAACTCACTCTGTAGACCAGGCTAGTCTTGGAGGAGAGGGTGACTTTAAATATACAATCTGGCATCAGCAGCAATTCTGGAAAAGCAGATTTTGGAGTGTCTATTGGGTGTATGTTGTCTTTGAAATCGTCAGATAAAGAATTTATTTCCCTAGGTGTCCTGGGGTACAGGCAGGGAGAGAAAACTCTTATGTCTACTGTATTTACCAAGATGTAAATATGGTATTGAGCTACTCTTATTTTCAACTTTAATATACTTTGTTATTTTTATGTATTTGTGCACACACAGTCCATGGTGGAAGAGTGAGGTCAGAAGAATTATGTGTCTCTGTATGTGTATTTGTGTGTCTCTGTGTTTTTCTCTGTCTCTATTTGTTTCTCTGTGCGTGTTTATATGTGTCTCTGTGCATGTGTTTGCGTGTCTCTGTGTTTTCTCTCTCTCTGTGTATTTGTATGTGTTTTCGTGTGTTTGTTGTGTCTCCAAACAGATAAATTATACATCCCATGTACAGGTGATGTGCAACTCATGGCACTAGCCATAACTCACTGAGCAGAGATTTGAACTGCAAGACCAGGGTAGATGCCATGCTTCTAAACAACAGCTTAATTTCCTGGGGGCTATAAAGTGAAGATTCTCTTATGCAAGGAGGGGGCAGAATTTCCAAGAACAGTAAGTTTTGATTTCACTTGGCACACATCACCACCAGTGTTTGATGAAGATCAGTGTGTGTGTGTGTGTGTGTGTGTGTGTGTGTGTGTGTCTCCGTGTGTGTCTGTGTATGTTTCTGTGTATGTGTGGTTTTTTTCTCCCTCTCTGTCTGTGTGTGTTTCTCTCAGATGAAGCTCAGTGTGTGTGTGTGTGTGTGTGTGTGTGTGTGTGTGTGTGCCCGTGCCCTTACAGGCCACAGGAGGATGTTAGCTATCTGCTCTGTCTCTCTTCATCTTATTCCCTGAGGTCTTTCACTAAACTGGCAGCCAGCAAGCCCATCGATCCTCCTGTCTCCCTCTGCCCCATGCACACACAGTGTTGGGGTTACACGAACACACCAGCATACCAGCTTTTTATGTGGCTGCTGGGGATTTGAACTCAGGTATTCATGCTTGCATGGCAGTAACATTCCTCACTTTAAGATCCCATGGTTTCTTACTGTTCTGGAATTTACAAAGTAGGGTGTGGGGGCTGGCTGGTAAATGCAGGGGCACACCAGTCTGCCTTCCCAGTGCTGGGAACATGCATCATCATATACCCTGCTTGATTTTTAAATGTAGGTTCTGGCGATCAAATTCTTGTCCTCTTGTTTGCAAAGCAGGCACTCTACTGACTGAGCCATTCCCCAGCCCCAAGGTACGACATCATCATTACAAACATTTTAACCCCCTAACTGAATTAATGCTGCATAAGTGGAGACAGAACTCAGGGCACAGCTTTAGACAAGGATGGTTGCTGGTGTAATGTTTGCTGAGTTTATCACTGATCCAAGAGGAGAAAGACTTCCCTGGATGTCAGTTGACTCCTGTGTATCACTATTTTATCAGGAGTGAAATATCATGATTCAGGGTTTTATATCTGTTAGTTAAAACTCATTCATATTAAGCTGTTCTCTTCCCAGGTCTCTTGTGTAAGGTAGACATGAGGTGGTATATTTCATATCTTATATTGTGGGTTCTATCTTTCCATATTGACAGCTTTGATAGCAAAATTCAGAATTAGTATATATACTTTTTAAAGCACTGTGGGCTATTTTTATGCCTTAAAGGATCAGTTTGGAGCATGTCAGCCATGTAAACAATTGTTCTTGTAAGAAATAATGTCTCTCCCTTCTCTCTGAAACTGTCTGCTCACCTAGTGGAAGGCACCAAAAGTAAGAGCCAAGTCTGGACTAGCTGTGACCTACCAGGATGATGAGGAGACTTCTAGAATTTATGTAGAGGAAACTATCAAAGAACATTCATCACAGTGTTACTGTGTCACTTTTGACAGCAGAACCTCATCCTCACAAGCTCTCCATGCCCTCTGCTTGTAATAAGCCACACAAAGACAGGGTACCAAGTCTGAGGCTTCGCTGGAGACAAGGACTCACAGTCATAAGTTGTGATATTAGATGGACTATCCTCCAGGGAGCAAAGGCATTTTTGCAAGGACCAGGGAGGTTTGTGATCTGAATATGTCCAAGTAAAAGCAATTCTGAGAAGACCAGAGTTTGACTGTAACCTGCTAGTCTGTCCTACAGTTGCCCATTTGTTAGGTTCACAGTTGCAGAAGTTGACTGTCTCTACAGTTGGCCAGAGGTCAGATTCAGTTTGTCATTCTGCTGATGGGCTGGCAGAAGCCCCCTCTGTTACTTGTAGTGTACGCTTTTGGGAAGCTACAGGATGTGGTGAGAGACATCCATGTATTTCATTGGACACACTTGCTGCAGAGATAGCCTTTAGTTACCATGGAGATGACCCAGGTGGTAAGAGGACCAGTCTTGGGGTTGGACCTCAGATTTTCTTTTTCATTTCCATTTAATTTAGTTTGACTGCAAAATGTCACTTCCATTGCATTGATTAAGCTCCATTGCTGCCACCAGCACTGTCAGAAAGGTGACAGGCCAGGCCAGATGGTGTCATTTCATACCATTACCTTTCTCTGGTATCAATACAGATAGGCTTTGAGATGAGACACCCTTTACCACAATGACACTGGCATAAGCTTCTCTTGTTCACTTCATGAAAAATAGGAGCTGAAATTCTGTGGGACACCAGAGTCTTTTCCTCTCTCTCAACTCATTCTTTCTTTGTGAAAAGTGTGATATACAATGTTTGAAAATTAAAAATTAGTGTATCTTCAAATTTGACTTTAATTTTTTTCCCTCAGCAGTTGGGTATATTCTTGGGGGAAAAAAATCTTTTATGTTTCAGATAAGTGAAAAGTTTTGAGGTGCAGTTGACATACAAATGTGGAGCAAGAGTTCTTGGTCATGTGGACTGGAAGAGACACCCTTGGATGCTCATTGAGCTTCCATGGAAGTAAAATGATGCTGTAGTCAAAGGCTTTCTGCAGCAGACTGATGCACTGATGTCTCTATCTCTTCCCTTTATGCTTCTCAGAATACAGAACTAATTTCTGGCTTGTAATGTCATCCACCTTTTCTTTTAGCTGAAAACTACAATAAAAATCAGAATAATATCTTAAGTTCCCAGCACTTACCTAAACAAGAGAGACAGGATTCTTGAACAAAGGAAGCTTTCTGTAAATAGAACTTCTGTGGAGAGACATATAAACAAAGAGACAATTTGCTAGGAGAACATCTAGACTCTACCCACTATAGTGACTAGAATTCAATATGGAGGTGAAGATTTGGTTCTGAGGTGTGGAGGCATTATCCACTAAAACTGTTGGGAATGTATCACTGTTTGGGAAGATCATGTTGTATATTTGGTGAACAGCATATGGTAAAAGGAACTCTGGAATATATTGCTGTAAAAACAAGTCACCACAGATATACCAGTGTATTGAGGTGAAACTCTTAAAGCAAGCTTGCCACTTCCGGTTTCTTTAAGGATGGTAACTTCTCTGAGTGGGACCGGGAAGAAGGAATGAGAAGAAAGTGACAGTTACTAGTTGGATGTTGGCTTTGTGGATTGATTGTTTTCCTTCTTGGGAACTAATAAACTGATACCAGAGTCTATGAAGAGCCTTTTGTAATTGTTCACATTATTATTAATTATTATTATGTGTATGAATTTCATGCATGTTCCTGTGAGGGTGCATGTATGTATACAGATGCATATGCATGTCTGCATGCCTGTGCATGTGTGTTGAGGTCAGTAGTCAGTCTGAGATGTCATTGTTCAAGGGCTGTCCACCTTATTTTTTATTGAGATAGAGCCTCTCAATGGCCTGGCTAGGCTGACTGACCAGTGCACCCCAGGGACCATCTGTTTTTATTTTCCTAACACTGGTATCGCAGTGCACACTGCCAGGCCCTGCTGGGTCACAGTGCACACTTTAGGATTGCAAGTGTATACTGCCATGCACTCTGCTTTTTGATATGGGCTCTGGGGATTGATCTTAGGTCCTTATGCTGTGACCAAGCTGACTTTCATCTTGTTTATGTTTTTAGTGTTGGAATCTGAAACAGTGTGCATTGGAGATAATTTTACTTAAAGGAACAAGTTTTGCTAAGTTAGAATGTTCTATAATTCCAATGAATAATACAGTGAAAGTCATAGCCTGACTCTATTTAGTTATCACCAAATAATTAGACTAGTGTTACTCAATCTGTAATATGCATGAGAATCATGTACAAATTTTAAATTTAAGTCTGAGTCACAAGGCCTGGGGTTGGGTTGAAAATTGTATATTTTTAAAATTTAAAGATATATATATGTATGTATATATAGTTATATATGTCTGTGTGTTTGTGCATGTGAGTGCAGTGTCCATGGAAGCCAGAAGAGGGCATGAGATGCTCAGGAGATGAGAGCAGCAGCTAGCCATGAACTGCCCAATGTAAGTGCTGGGAACTAAACGCAAGTCCTCTGCAAGATCAATTCATTTTCTGGCTAGGTTGACTGTTCAGCTCCAATTTTGGGTTTCTAGAAAGTCACCAATTTGGGCTGGTGTTAATTGTTCCCTGATCCCATTTTATTTAGTAAAGTTATAGAGCACAGTGTGGCTTGCTTAATTGCAAACTTGACACATTATAGAATCATCTGGTACTCAGCCTAAATATGGTTAGCACCATTCTCTGGATTTGGGTCCAGGATTTCATGGAAGAAGAGACCATAAACTGAATGTGAGCATGCATGTATTCATTCTCTCTCTGCTCTTGACTGGGTGTAGCTAACAGCTGCTTTACATCAGGTTCCATGACATGATGGACTATAACCTTCAGCTGAAGTGGATACTTTGGTCTCTAAGTTTCTTTTGTTAGGCTATTTTATAAAAGTGATAGGAATCAAAACTAGGACTGGTTCTTTTGTAAAATTATGACTGAATGAATATTAGATGTGCACCTTAGCGGATTTCCCTGCAGCATTCCCTTACTGCATATACCCTGCATTGACTAGATCCACATGCACCTCACACTTTCCTGCACCCTGTTTCCCCAGTAGGGTAGGCAGACCCTATCTCACCTGAAAGTTGCAGTCAATTTGAAATGTCCCCTAAAGATCCATGTTTTGATGCTGAATCCCCAGCTTGTGCAACTATTGGAAAGTGGTGAAACCCTGTGGAGACTGGTCCTCTGGGAAGGAAGTTAGGTTATTGGGGCTTTCCTTGAAGAAGGTAGTAGGACGTCTGTCCTATCTTTCTATGTGTCTCAGCCATCAGGAGATGAACAGCTTTGCTCCACTCTCCCATCTCTTCCCCAACCATGATTTCTTACATTGTCAGGGGCTCAGAAGCAGTGAGTTCAACAGACCATGAATGAAGCTCCTGACACCATGATGCAAAAGCCACAGTAAATCTCCCCTCTTAACTGGACTTACCTCAGGCATTTACTATATCGACTAACAAGCTCGGGAAGGTTTCAAGCACATGTGTCTGGGCCCACCTACAGTGGAGGGGTGTGTTTAATTTTGTGTGATATAGGTAGAAAAGCCTCCTGAGGGCTCTTTAAATGATCTACATATTTTACTTATACCACACATCACACACACACACACACACTCACACACACACACACACACACTCACAGAATCAAGGCTATTATAGGTAGCTGAGGTAAAATGACAGGGAAATTATTAAAACCATCCCATCAATTTGTTATAGTGCTTCCCACTTTCTTCCTATAACAAAACCTTCATAAATACCGTTGCAAGATGGAATATACATGTCCAAGTAAACCTGAGTTGCAGATTCCCCATTGGTCCTCATCTGCATATTTAGTGCAGTGTCATCTCCAAAAATTCTGGAATAGTTAAAATAAGACCCCCAAGTAGAGAGCTAAAGATGTCTTAGGCATGTTCTCTTCAGTATGTGGATGCTATAGTTTATTTTCTCCCTTTGAACTGATCAAGTCTTCAACCTTGGCCAGGCGTCAGGCACCACACACTTTGGTTTTAAGAAGGGTCTCTCACCTTGGTGGATGGGCCCAGGGGCTCTGGCATGTTTCTTCCATGTCAGTGCTGGTGTTGCCGGCTCGCACCACTAGACTCAACCTTTATTCACACAGGTTCTGAGAATCAAACTCGGGGCCTCATTCTTACAAGGCAACCACTTTCCTGACTGAGCCATGTCACAGGCTCCTACCCACTGTGGCTTAAGTCTCATATAAGACCAGCTGACAGGCCACAGGTGTCAACTGGACTAGGCACAAATAAGATACATTTTTGTGTGTTAGTGAAGCATTTTGGGGAGGGGATGTTATGACTCTCAGGGTAACGGTTAGCTTGTTTGCACTTTTTGTTTGTTTGTTTCTTTAAGTTTATTTGTTCTCACATATTTTTAAGTTTTCTTATTTATGGAATCCAGAAGCTGTTCTGTTATAACAATTGGTGCTCATAAAACCACAAATGCCAGAATTTGCCCCAGAGAGAATAATCCAGAGGCTTACAAACACAGTCCCACGAGCCTAAAAATGTTGTGTCTATATACCCAAGTAAGAAGAGTTAATCTTTTAAAAAGTGACTCAGATTAACTGAAATGTCACAGTCTGGCATTGATGAAAGTGGGGTCCACTGTAATAAACTCACACTGAACTCTAGCTCCCATGGAGAGGTTTCCTGTGACCTGCAGATACCCAAGAAACAAACCAACCACCAAGTATGTTTTACAAGTTTAGTCACAGAAATTAATTTTCAGGTTAAGGTAAAAAAAGATACAGCATTGATATAATTAGATTTTTCTTTGGGCTGTTTCTTCTGTGGAGTCATAGTCACACCTCTGCTACTCTATTAAGGAGACAACATTCATACGCCGTTATCGAATGCAGTGATTTGTGCTATAAAATGTAGTGTTGAGAACTCTATTGGGAAGTGTTGCTGTATATAAGAGTGAGCTTTAATAGTGTTATATTTCAGTCTATAAATAACGCATACTTCCTATCTGACATTAAAACAATGGATGGCATTTGGCATAAAGCAAACTGCCAAATGATTTCTTAAGTGCCTAGTTAAGGATGTCACCATAAATTCTTTTTACACCAGCCAAGGAACCTTTAGGATGCATCTGAAAAATAAATGTATTTTCACTCTGTGAAATCATACATGCTGATCACATCCCCCAAACTGTAGCATTGCTGATTTTTATTTAGATTGGGTGAGTTAACAGGTGTCTTATGTCATGTGGTTATGTTTAATGAGTGAGAATCAGGAAGGAAAATGACTGCAGAGCTCTCGTGTGTGCACGTGTGAGCAGACCAGGCAGGGGCATGGCAAGGTGCCCGCTGGAGGGTTTCTGCTTAGCACCCCCATGGCTGAACACAACCTCGGCTCCTTCATAGTTTAATAAGAGGCCTCTTGCCTTCTCTGTTTGCTGTGGAGTGAATCGCATGAAAGAACCTGGCCTGGTACCAGTATTTTTAAAAAATAGTTTCCACCTGTTAAATTTGGATCTTGAATTTTTAACCAAAGAACTAAGGTTGAAGGTGTGGCCATGGGGAAGCCCAGAGCCTTTGGGAAGGGAGGCTGAGGTGGGTGTGCTGATACTTGCTGCCTTAAGAGCAATACTCAGGAAGTATAGGCAAGACCAGGAGTGAAGGCCAGCCTATGCTACAGCATGGCTTTGAGGCAAGCTTGGGATACATAGAACCTTGTCTCAAAATAATATCCCCCCAAATAAAATAATCTATAAAAATCAACTACTACCCCTTCCCCAAATGGTAACAAGAACAACAAAAAATGAAAACAAAACAAAGGACAGCAAAATAAAATAAAATAAGGAAAAAAGGAAATGGAGGTAGTTAGTTCACTGGAGGATATATCATCTATGTCCTTAAAGGAGCCCCTAGGAGCCTGGCTCTCTGTTTCTTATCTATCATAGGGATAACTTTGCCTCTGTGTGTATGTGTGTGTGTGTGTGTGTGTGTGTGTGTATTCATGGTTTGTGTGTGCCAGTGCATGCTCACATGTGTATCTTCTAGCATCTTGGGGTCACAGGCTCAGCAGAGTCCCTGTTTTAAGTAGGTGTTGTCATTTTTAGAGATTTCTTGTGGGAAATGTCGAACCTGAGAACCTTGGGTGTATTGTGGGGTATGTTGCTTTGAACATGGGCTGTGAGGATGCAGTTTATAAAGTGAAGTTAGACAGAAGACGTCTCTGATGGAAAATCTGTAAATCTTTGCTAAGTTTCGCATGGTATCCTTTTATGCTACCTTACCTCCTCATCCTTCCTTTTTATTTTCTTTCTCTCTCTTTCCTCTCCCTTCACTCTGGCATCTACTATGAATGCACAGGCTGGCCTTGAAACTGCTCTGAGGCTCTTCCTGCTGCGGCCTCCTGAGTGCAGGTTTAGGAGCAAGGACCAGAGATCTCTTCCACAGGCATCTCTTTGTAAGTACCATCAAGAACACCTTGGCTTTTGGAGACTCATTTATAGCTGTGACCAAAATATGTGACAAATTATATATATTAGGCCAGTATATAATATATTATACATGCATATATATGCACGGTTAGAAAATGCTAATAGCTATATTGAGACTGGGAATGCAAAACCTTGAGAAAATATGCTGCCCAGTTTCAATTTCAGTTGAATTGGTCCAGTTCATTCAATGGGCCTCAGTGTTATTGGCTTGCGTCTTCTAAAGAGGTCACCTGGCAAGGCTCTGATATGCTGTGCATGAGCTTTCTTGGCTGGGACCTGGAAGTGTGGATATTTTATGCTTGTTGGTTGGGTGAAATAGATGAGAACCTCAATAAAAGTTGACTTTATCCAACGCCTGAAGATGTTCAGTGCATTCTAATACCAATCCCTCCATGGATGTGATCATATGTCCAGCTGTAAACAACTGGAATACACCTAGATCCTGGTGTTTGTGCTGTAAATGGAATGTCAAGCAACCCTTAGTCTTCTTTTTTTCCAGGGAGGGAGGAAGGAAAGGAGAAAGAAAGAGAGAGGGGGAAAGAGTGGGGGAGGGAGAGAGAGAAAGAAAGGAGGGGTATTTGACTTTGCAAAGTGGTAATAGAGGTCTTGTCATATTGAAGGCCACAGACTCTCAACCTGTGTCATGGAAAATGTTAGTTATTACCAAAAGAGTAGTTCAAATAAAACCACAGTTGTAATATCATTATGTTGAAAAGAGAGTTCTAAACATATAATTTTGTTCATTAGAAATATTTAAAAATTCAGAATAACCATACACTTGAGAAAATACTCTTAATCAAGAGAGCATTAGCTTAAAACTGTTGCTATTGAAGATGAATGTTCAGTGGGAATTCTTTTATTTTTAAAGTGTGTGTGTGTGTGTGTGTGTAGTGTAGTGTGTGTAGTGCCCACAGAGGCCAGAGGAGGGAGTTATATACCCCCTCGTGCTGGAGTCACAGGTGGATGTGAACCATACAACATGGTGCTGGAGCTGAAGAATTAGTATAGGCTTCTAAGTGCTGTGCTATCTCTCCAGACTCAGTATCACTTCTTTTAAAAAAAATTATTATTTGATGATTTTACATCATGCACCCCATCATTTATCAGTCCTCTCAATTTTATACCCACTCTTATGATCTCTCTATTTACAAAAAAAAAAAAAAAAGCCCATTCATGATTCTCACTTACATACTGGAGCATAATTAAACTCTCTTTGGCCAGCCCCTTAAAGAAAATGAGTCCTTCCTCACCCACACCCCTGCCAGAGGTCTTCAGTGCAGAAGTGAAGCACTGTGTCATTTAGCTATGTTCTAGCCTTAAGCTCTTGTATACAATGACATTTTTTAAGTCCACTAATAAGTGAGTACATCTCGTGTTTATCTTTCTGGGTTTGTGATACCTTGCTCAGGAGGATATTCTCCTATTTTCCAAATCCATCCATTTGCCTGCAAATTTTAGGATATCATTTTTTTCTTGCTGCTGAGTTAGTACTCTGTTGTGTAGATGTACCACAGTTTGTTAATCCATTCCTCAGTTGAGGGGCATCTAGATTGTTTCCAGGTTCTTGCTATTACGAATAATGCTGCTATGAACATAGTTGAGCTAATGCTTTTGGGATCGAATGTGTGTCTTTTGGGTATACACCCAGAAGTGGTATTGCTGGGTCCTTGGGGAGATTGATTCTCAATTTTCTGAGAAACCTCCATATTGTATTCCAAAGTGGCTGAACAAGCTTACAATCCCACCAACAATGGAGGAGTAATAACGAATAATGCTGCTATGAACATAGTTGAGCTAATGCTTTTGGGATGCGAATGTGTGTCTTTTGGGTATACACCCAGAAGTGGTATTGCTGGGTCCTTGGGGAGATTGATTCCCAGTTTTCTGAGAAACCGCCATATTGTATTCCAGAGTGGCTGAACAAGTTTACACTTCCACCAACAATGGAAGAGTGTTCCCCTTGCTCCACATCCTCTCCAGCATAGGATGTTATCTGTGTTTTTAATCTTAGCCAGTCTGAGAGGTGTAAGGTGGTATCTCAAAATTGTTTTGATTTGCATTTCTCTGATGCCTAAAGATGTTGAATACTTTTTCATATGCCTTTCAGCCATATGAATTAATGTAATTTGTAATAAGAATTTGTAATTCTTCTGGTGAGAATTCCCTTTTTAGTTCAGAACTCCATCTTTTAATTGTGTTATTTAGGGTTTTGAGCTCTAGTTTCTTGAGTTCTCTATATATTTTAGAGATCACTCCTCTGTCACTTGTAGGGTTGGTGAAAATCTTTTCCCATTCTGTAGGCTGTCACTTTGTCTTAGTGACTGTGTCCTTGGCAATATCACTTCTTAAGTGGAAAGTTAGATCTGTGGGTTGCTGTTCAATGGAGTATGTATGTGTGTGGGGGGGACTTCAGTTAACAGTGAGAGATAAGTGCAAGTATGGAAAAAAAGCAAACAGAAAATGTCTGATTTCATGGGAAGAGGTACACATGCTTGATTATTTTGGTATTTGATGAACTCAGGGCTGAGCCTGATTTATCACCTGCAAGTCACTAGCCTGAATAGGAAGACTCACTGTGGAAACTCAGTGTCTTGAGTGGGAAGGCTCACTGTGTTTACTCACTGTTTTGAGTGGGAAGGCTCACTGTGGAAGCTCGTTCTCTTGAATGGAAAGGCTCATTGTAAAAGATGGTGTTAGGGAGACTTAGAATTTTTACCTTGCTTAAAACTCATGGCAATTTTGATTCTCTCCTCATTGGATTTTCTAAACTCCAGTCATCAGAGCACGATTTCCCAATAGTTCAAGTTTATGCACAGAATGCCTAAGCAGGTGCATTTTTGGCTTATACACAAAAGGATTCATGGCCCAATTAATCAAACAAGGAGTGAATGAGAAAACAGTGTAACTGGAGAGAAGGTCATAGTGTTCTTAGCAGCACTAGCGAACTGGACAGCAGATGATGTGGATTTGATGACCTCATGGTTTCATTTGGAGAAATGTACTTTGCTTGACAACACTCTTCTCTTGAAAATCTGTATTGTGCTGGCAAATGTAAACACATCCCATCCTGCAGAAGAGAAAAGATGGCTTGTCACACCCTATCTGGACATTGCAGAGGCTGAGGGAATATTGGTACCTGAAGCCACTCTGTTAAAGTGTGTCATTGTCCTGTCTGAAGAGGTTGCAGACACTGGCTCTTGTTTGCTTTCTAAGCGACTGTGGGCTGCTTCCATTTCACTGTGTATCACCTCCATTAGGCCAGACAGTAGCTTTGTGTCTCAGCCAATTGAATACCTGAACTGAGATCACAAGGGCAGGGGATGAGCTTCAAGCCCCCATTTTACACAGAAAAATAAGAAGCCAAGAGTGTCTGAACATGCTTACTACAGAGAAATTATGAAACCTAGAACCGGAGAGGCTTTCCTGAGTGGGACCTGGTCTGCAAGGTGATACCGAGTACAGGTTAAAGAAGTGAAAAATAAATAGAACAGAGTCATGCCTGGCTTGGGTATATTGCCTAATACATGATTAACTTATAAACCCACAGCTTAGTGTCCCTCCGAGCAGATTGCCTTCATGTGTGTGGTACAGAGCCACTTAGGCATGCATTTTTGCTTAAGTTCTTAAGAAATCAAGGAGGAGGTTTTGAGGGTGTGTGTGTATGATTACTTGTGTCAGATTACAGTGACCTTTTATTTTTTAAAAGAAAAAAAATCAGCCCTTTGCTTTGCTGAGGTACCTGCCAGGCAGTTATGGTTACCTAATTATTTTAACCACAGTTTACTGAAAGATGACTGTCCACCAGTACCTCTAACCATAAATGGAGAGAAGTAATTTCCATTCTTGTGTGGCTTTTTGTGACTTAGGTCCACTCTTTTCCTTGGGGGAAGGTTAGTATATATCTTGAATAAAACATTTAAACATATAAAAAGAGGGTACCATCTAGAATAAATATTGTGAACATAGAAAAAGAGGGGACCTTCAAATACAAAGGGAAATAAATTTAACCTCCTTTTGGAACAAGCCCGGGAAGAACTAAGTTTGTAAGAGCCTCTATTTAATTACTTTGCACTGAAGCCAGCTGGTCTCCTAGCTTTCATGACCTTCTATTCCCTGAATGTTCTCATAAATCAAAGGAAGAATATGCTAGATTCTAACATTAGTCCTGGGGAAAATTCCGGATCTGAAGACAAAGGAAAGAAAGGTAGAATCAAGGCTGCCTTGGGAATTTTGAGGTCCTTGGTAAGGTTAATTGGGAGGGCATGGATTCCTTTATCCTCAGATTTTTTCTTTCTCTCTCTCGTTTTTCCCCAAAAGCATTTCTGCCCTCTAACCCACCAATTTCTCTTCCAACTTGAGTCTTCACACTTGAACATTGAACCTGAAGATAGAAAAAAAGAAACAGAAAAAAATTCCAGCAGGCAAGGTGATGGCCTTGATGAGCTCTTAAAATTCTTTTCAGTGTTTTTATTTTAAATTTTGATGATTTCAGAAAAACTCAGAGGTGAAGTGGCCACCCTGTGAAGGTCCTCATTTAGGCCCCTTAAACCTAGGAATGTCTCTCCCCTCCTTCCCCACGAGTTGCCATAAGTGGCCAGCTCCAAGAGGCGTCTTTCTGCCCTGACCCCTGGAGCATCTGTGGACTACCTTTGCAATGAATTGGTGGGTGGGGGCACATGTTAGATTCGGGGATTTTTAGATACATGTTTTAACCTTTATATCTTTAATTTTTAAATACAGAAATCATTGTTTGCTGAGCTACTCTTTCTAAAAGGATTATGCTAACTGTTTAGGTATGGCATGTGGTGTAGTGGATCCTGGTGGAGAAAAATGAAGGGGCTCAGAGCCCTCCAGTGTCAGGAATTTCAGGGAACAGTAGTTGAAGGTCTTAACTAAGGAGTTACAGCTTGTACCTCTTCAGTGGTCAAGGCCAGTGGACAGCATGAATCCTTACTGTGTCCAGCTGTAGGGGTGGCATGGTCCTTTCCTGTGTCCAGCTGTAGAGATGGCATGGTCCTTTCCTGTGTCCAGCTGTAGAGGTGGCATGGTCCTTTCCTGTGTCAGCTGTAGAGGTTACATGGTCCTTTCCTGTGTCCAGCTGTAGGGGTGGCATGGTCCTTTCCTGTGTCCAGCTGTAGGGGTGGCATGGTCCTTTCCTGTGTCCAGCTGTAGGGGTGGCATGGTCCTTTCCTGTGTCCAGCTGTAGGGGTAACATGGTCCTTTCTTGTGTCCAGCTGTAGGGGTGACATGGTCCTTTCCTGTGTCCAGCTGTAGGGGTAACATGGTCCTTTCCTGTGTCCAGCTGTAGGGGTGGTGTGGTCCTTTACTGTGGGCACATATTCAGGCCACAATCTACCTCAAGCAACAGTTTGCAGGATAACATCCCCAGCAAGTTTTGAGGGGGCTCCTGAGACTGCTGATCTCACTGCGCTCCAGCAGTTGCACAAATCTATACTATTTCCAGGGCACCTGTCTTTTAGCGCATGGGTACAAGGTCCCTGGCACTGTGCCGTTCTTACTCTCGCTGTTAATCCTGAGAAATCATGATATTTAGCTTTACTCCAAACACGGAAAGTGGAGGCAAATACATCAACTCACAGATAGTTAACAATGCATGACCTTGTGCCAGGCCCTGGATACCATGTCTCCTCCTTCACCTCCTCCCAGGTACGAAAAAATACCACTCAGGCCCTGTTTCTCTGGCTGCTAATCAGAGTTCCCTGGCCCTAATCCTTGCCTTTGGAAACTGTACGTGAGGAGAGGACTCCAGCCCCAATGTCCTCTAATCTTGCTAGTAGAGGACATTTGCCTATCTACCTAACAAGATCACTGAGTTTTCGTGCTCAAGTAATAGGAAAAAAGTAAATTGAAGTTTTTTAACCTTAAACAATATCTGTTATTAGCTTTTTCAGACTTTGATATTATGAATATATTGTAGATCTCCAAGCAGAATGTGAATTTTCCAAGTGAATGCGAATTTTATGTATTATCTCCGGTTCCAACAGTAGGAGGGGCCAGCTCAGGGAAACTTGTGTGAGATACATGCTGTCACCGGAGAGGAGATTTCATTAAGGAGCAACGTGTTGTAGGTTCACAGAAAATCCGCAGTAATTATCCTGCCCCAGGCTGTGTCAAAAGGAAGCAGCTGGGGTTGGGCCTCAAACCCTGGCTGTGTTTTCACTGGGATGATTTTGCACAGATGGCGATGGGGTTAGAGAACACTTCTGGGGAAGCTGCCTTGAAACGTGCGTGTGCGTGTGTGTTTTCATGTGCGCGCGTGTGCATGTGTGCGTGTGTGTGCACGTGTGTGCACATGTGTGCGTGTGGGCACGTGTGTGTGTGTGTGTGTGTGTGTGTGTGTGTGTGTGTGTGTGTGTGGTCTGAGGGCCAGCCTTGTGAATACAAAAGAAGGTTGAGAGATGAGTGTATAGAGTGCATCAGCTCACTGCCACTTACACTTTAGAACATTTTCAGAGCGCCTCAAATTGTCTCAAAGAGCATTGTAAGGTTCCAGGCAAGATGACAGGATGCTACCATTCCTTATGTTCTAATAATGAACTTACTGGACAAGAATTTGCTGGCCACTCTTGCAGTGCCAAGCCTGCTGGTGGTGCTTGTGGGTTCAGGTGCCAGTGAGCTGTGTAAGATTCTTGTTTCTAGAAAAGTCACAGAGGGAAGCGGCACAATCATAAACAAGGCCTTGAGGAAATGTCAGCTAGCAATAGGTATGGTGTTGGAAGTCCAAATAAGCTGAGTGACTAAGAGAGGCTTAATGGCTTTTTTAAAAATAACAAGAAGGTGCCAGACACTGAAGACCATGGAGAAAACATATGAGGCAGAAGGACCAGCTGGTGCATCATCTCTGAGGGAGGCGCCAAGGCCAAGCTGTGGCAGGACCCGGGGAAGTTGGCTGTGCCTGGAGAAGGAAGCCCTGAGAAAGCAAGCTTCAGAGAGCCTGGCACTGAGTGAGAAATGGAGTTCTTCTCTAAGTGTGAGGCGCAGCTATGGGAGGTTTGCAGGAAAGGTCCTGGCTGTGTTCCTGTACGTGTGCATGTGTTCACATCCCTCTCTATGGGGAAATAGTGGAGGCAGAAGCCAGGAAGTGGCTTCAGTGAGTTGAAAATCCTCCTTTGGATGAAGGCAGAAGGTATGATGAAGCTAAATGGACAACTGATTAATTATAAGACATGGTAATGAAGTGGATATTAGGGAGCTTCTGGGAAGGAAATTTGGGCTTTAGGGTGTTATTTCCTGAGTGGGGGGGAAAGCTGGAAGAGCTAGATCTGGAGGGAGTGTGGGAATCTGCTGCCTCCTCCTCCTCCCCCTCATCCTGCCCTTCACCCTTCCTTTGCCTCCTCATCCTTGTTCTCTTCCTCCTCTTCCTCCTTCTCATCTCCCTTTTCCCCTCCTTCCTCCTCTTCTTCCTTCCTCCTCCTTCTCTCCTTCCTCTTCTTTCTCTTGTCTTTGTTTCTGGGCAGGAAAAACTTCACTCTTGATCCAAAGGAAGTGCTCGCTGGCTCCGCAGAGCAGGCACTCAGCAGAAGTCTATTTGGTTTTTACTCTAACCCAGGTGGGGGCTGTTTTTCTTTTCTTCACTGGCTGGGGTACAGGACCTGTGGACTTCACCACCTTATTCAATTGGCTAATCTTAAAAGAATTAGTACACAGGAAACAAAAGCCACTGTTTGGAAGGGAAAAAAAGGCTCCAGGCCATCAAGGAATGCAGCAGGGGCCCCTGTGTAAACAAAGGTCTTTCTAGGTGGGGAAAGAAAATATTTGCATAAAAGTCTTACAAATCAGGAGAGGTAAAAAGATTTGAAATACTTGACTATGCACAAGTTTTATGGTATTTGATAGAAAAGATTCATGTTTGATATTTCTTAGAAATCTTTCCTCTTACTTTTAAGCATTCTTTTCTCCAAATGCATCAGTGATAGTGACTATCTTTCTCTGTCCTATCTCAGAAAAGAAACTGTTTCGTGGGGGGAGGGGGACATGATTTAGTGACATTTGACTCCATACACTCGAGTTAGGCCTTTGGTGGCAGGAATAACTATTGCATCTACTTCAGTAGCATAGCTAAAGTGAGCCAGCCTTCCTGTGGTGGCCCTTCAGCAAGGAGACTGACCTGGCTGGGCAGAATGTAAGGTCTGTCCCCAAGCCAGCCATCCTGTTCTCTTGCTTAGGAAGACTTTCCTCTTTGTGGCCTTCACTGCTCCTTTACCAGTCCACTGCCCTAAGGAGGTGACCCTAGAGCCATCTCAGAGCTTAGAGCGCCTATCACTTCCTGCATCTTTGGTTTCTGGAGAGGATGAAACTGCCAAGAATCCCAAGGACATGTCTGGCTTTTAGTCAAGAAAAACAAAACAAAACAAACAAACAAAAAACCAAAACAAAACAGCTTACTTTTGGGGAGAATCTTTTCACCATAAACTTTGCAGCTAATTTCTATCATGTTCTTCTCATCCCTTGTTCCATTGAAAAGGAAACCCAACTGGGATGGGGCAATGACTGATCAGTTGATTTGGGGTGTCAGATATTACAATCTGGCATACTGCCAGACAGGACCTGTCTGTCGGTCCAGGCCCCGAACTGTGAGATGTAGAAAGGAAAGAACATCCTTAACTGGTGTGTGGAAGGAGTTGTGAGGGAGAAATTAAGTAAAACATCATTAACTAGCGTTACAAGTTCTAGTCAGAGAACCAGAAGTCAAAACTTTGGATATTTTAAAATGTCCAAATCAAAGCCTATTAGACTCTTGATGGACTCACAAGAGCACCAGAAGCTTTAAAAACAAACAAACAAACAAACAAAAATATCAAGTTGGAAATCACATTCAAGTTGGAAAGCCCAAAGTCATAGGTGGAGGTTCCAAAAGATGACTGAATCTGGATAGAGTATCTCAGGTTACTAATTAATAAGCCAGAGAAGGTCCAACCTACCCTTAAAACATATGTCAAAGGGGAGAAGACGTAAGGAAGAGATTGGGAGTAATTTGTACATGACTGCACTATAGAGCTAGCATTGCACTGGAGGCATTCGGGACATTGCAAGCTCTATCTTGTTATCAAAAGTTGCAGAGAAGCAAAAAGCTTTAGGTTTTATGCTGCATGGAACACTTGTTTCCTTTTTTTGAATTGGCATCTTATATCTCTATAAAAGTTTGACACAACTAGTGTACCAATGTCTGGCCATTTGCATCAATTAAACTCAAGCTGAGATCAGGTTTCCTTAGTTCATTCTGTCCTGGAGCTGTGTTCTTTCTCCTCCTCAGGATAATTCCTCACCTTCAGCTGTCCTGTCTCATTGGCTCTATCCTGAGGGTGGCAGTTTCTCAGGTACTTTTGACTCTTCGTGCCCCTGATAATATTTTATAGAATACTTCTTCGGCTTTATTTTTCCTTTACTGATTTTTTTCTTTTAGTTTAGTGTACAAAATGGTGTGTGTGTGGTGGGGTTCGTCAGGCATCTTCATATTGAAGTGTCGTTGTTCTTTGATGCTATCCCCTGCCCCCACTGTCCACTTCTTTCTCTTCCTCCAGCTGGCTCCTTTTTTCCCAGACCCCAGCCCTTTCTATCACAAGGTCACACATCTTCCCCAGTTCCCCTTTAGCTCCCCCTCACATCCCATGAATAGTTTTGTGACCTCCTTGCTTCTCTGTGTGGAGTTGATTTAGTCACTGTTGGTTTTCTGTGTCAATTTGACAGGAGTCACCAGAGAGGAAGGAGTCTCACTTGAGGAAAGGCCCCCATGAGATCCAGCTGTAAGGCATTTCACAATTAGTGATCAATGAGGGAGGGCCCAGCCCATGGTGGGTGGTGCCATCCCTGGGATGGAGGTCTGGGTTCTATAGGAAGGAAGGAAGGCGTAGCAAGTCAGGAAGCAGCATCCCTCCATGACCTCCACATCAGCTCTTGCCTCCAGGTTCCTGCCCTGTTTAGGCTCCTGTCCTGACTTTCTTCAGTGATGAACAGCAATGCTGAAGTGTAAGCCTAATAAACCCTTTCCTCTCCAACTTACCTTTGGTTATGGTATTTTGTCCCAGTAATCCTAACTAAGACAGTCTCCTTTCCACACTGCACTGTGGGAGAGCAAGCATACCCGAGAGGCGGCCTCTGCCTCATTGAGAGATCTACGCAGAAACTGCTGAGAGTCCTTGCGGGGAGCTTTCCCTCTTGGCCCCTGTGCTTCTGTTTGGAGGCCTTGCCAGCCACAGTTCTCCTGGGAGTAAGTATGTGGTGCTGTGGATGAGAACTCAGTGCTGGTACTCTCCGGTTGATCCAGTTGTTCAGCTCTAGCCAATGGGGGCCCTTTCGGGTTGCTTTGATTTTATTACTACCTTTTTAGATGTATTTTATTTCATGTATATAGTGTTGTGCTTGAAGGTATGTGTGTACACCACATGCATGCCTGGTGCCTGGGGAGGTCAAAAGAAGGGGCCAGTCCTCTGGGATAGGAGTTACAGAAGGCCACAAGTAATACTGCTCCTTGGAACAAAACCTGGGTTCTCTGTGAAAGCAGCCGCAACTTTTAACTGCTAAGCTAGGCCTCAGCCTCTGGGCAGCTTTGTGTCTGTGATGATGCCATATTGTTTGGTTTTCTCTTGTGCTTCTAAGTCTGGGAATTGATTGCTTTCTACCTTTCTTGTTCTGGTTCTATTATTATCATTATTATTATTGAGCCAGCATTTGTTCATTGATTCTGAAGCTCTCCATTTCAGCAGCTAGATCAACTGATCTGCCTTTCTGTGTTCCCCAAAGCTGGGATTGCAGGCAGGTCCTACCATGCTCAGGTTTTACACAAATGCTGAGGACCCAAACTCACTGTCACCTC
The DNA here is from genome assembly GCA_004025045.1 of Sigmodon hispidus. NCBI lineage: Eukaryota > Metazoa > Chordata > Mammalia > Rodentia > Cricetidae > Sigmodon > Sigmodon hispidus. The sequence goes on along the minus strand of PVIH01002331.1, from coordinate 143,928 downwards.
CCTGTTGTCACTGTTGCTACCCCACCCCTTTTTGACAAGGTCTTACTCTGCAGTCTGGGCTAGCCTGGGAACCCATTCCAATGCTAGGCGTCTGGCCTCACTGCCCTCTTGATGTTAGGACCACAGGCAGGTGCCACCATGGCCAGCTCTGTTTATCTATTTTTCATGCTGAAGTTCAGACCACTCTGACTCCTTATGATCTTGCGTTCCTGGTTTTATTACTCAAAACTCACCTCCTTGATAATAACCCACACAGAGTGTATCTTCAGATCTACATAAAAGTAAATTGTCCAGGTACGAAATTTACATTTTCCCTCTTTGCCATCATTGTTTACAGTTCCTGGGCTTTTACACAGTTAAATAACTTAGGAAATAGCCAGTGAACTTCTTAAACACACATTATATTTTACTGTGTTGAGGAGCCTGGTTAATTAGCTATGCCTGGTAGATTTGACTGTGTGTAGCTTGCATGAATTCTGTAGCACTTCACGGCCACTGTAAAATCACTAATTGACAATTTCTCACTTAACCTGATAATTGGCTATCACTTTAACTAACTTATGAAATCAGCATTTCATACTAACGTCCTTGTAATGTGCTTCAAGTTATAATGGGAATGGACTCGGAATCTAACTTTCCATCCCACCCCCAGTATCTAATAGAATCTTCTCTTCATTTCCAATTTTAATTCTTTCAGACCTTTCAGAATTGTCCATTTCATATTTATTCTCAAAGTAGTATCTATGTGGTAGACTTTTTTGGGGGAACACACTGTGCTTATAATATCTGTGGATATTGGGGTGGTGTGCTCTTGGAAATGACAAGGGACCTGGGGTTGCAGGACAGATAGATAGAAGGGTGAACCAAGACAGGCAATGGCAGCAAAAGCCTCAGCAGATTCTGTGAGGGGCCTGGGGCCAGGGCTCTGCAGCAGAGGCAGGGAGCTGTCCTTTGAACCTCAGCAGTCAGGGATGATTCCATGTCAGTGGCCCCAGGAGTGGAGGAGGGACAGATGACTTTTCCAGACAGGTGCTTATTGGCTGGACTGCTGCAAAGGGCTGCACTGAGGGCTTTATACAGAAGGGAGGAGCAGCCACTGTGGGCACAGACTAGGACAGCACCACCTACACACAGATTCAAACATGTTTCAGGTCCCATTCCTAACCCAAGGGTGAGGAAGCATATGCGTTCATCCTGGAAACATTGTGCTAACTTTCACAGCCCAAGTCCTGAATAGCTATTTTGCTTATTACTCTAATTTTTGGCAATAATGTACATGCACACACAATGCAGCCTAGCACATAGTTGTGAGCTTGCTAATGGTTAGCTGCTTCTACTCAGGCCTTTTGACGAACCTCTAATGGGTTTCATGGATTCCCCATCCTTTCCTTTAAAGCATAACGATTCTCTCAGCTAACGTTTCAAGAAGAACGTGGTATTGAAGTAAAAAACAAACAAACAAACTGGGTTGGGAATTCTTTAAGAAGAGTAAAAGCACCCCCTCAGATTAGTTGGCCCCTCCTTCCCCATCTCTGCACATCCACCACCTTGGGCAACATACCCATTTTAATGATGGCAAGGTTCTTCGGGCTGTGAGGGGGTTCAGTACAAAGTCCTCAGTTCAGTCTCTAGTATGCCAGATGCTAAATAAATAGGAAACATTCCTGGAATCACTTGTGAAATCAATGAACAGGTTTTTATTCTTTGGGCCTGGGAAACTGCCTTTTTGTGGCCACCCTGTAACATGCCACGTAGAATGACACGGGAGGAAGCTGATCCCGTGTTCCCTCTAAGCTGCTCTTTTCTGGTAAAGAAACTTAAATCCCATCAGTTCCACTTATCGTGAGTGATATGCTATGCTGGGAGCCCATGCTGACCCCTGGCTTGGCCTGCCAGGAGCTAGCATCCTTCCACGGCTAACCAGATCTTCCCTAGAACACATCCCTCAGTTATGACAACCCATCCCTTCTGCTAGCATCCTCCATGTGCCCAACAAAACAGACACTTGACTGACAGCAACAGAGCTGGCCCTTTGTTTTCCCTGTAGGAACCTAGTTTATGTAAAGAAGTAAATTGTCTCCCTGAGATGACAGAATCAGTTGGTTTAGTTTGCAAACAGTCCCATTGGCTGGAGATGTGAATTCAGTCAGTGATTCTCAACAAGGGATGAGAGGCATCTCTGTGCTTTCCTCGGGTGTCCTGGGAAGGGAGGTGATGTGGTGGGCGCATTTTAGGATGGCAGTTCCTCTTTTTTTCCTTTTCCCCACTATTATTATTTTACATTCATCCTGGGGCCTAAAAATGTTTTTAAACATGTTCCATGATCTTAAAAAGATAAAAAAAATACATTATAATTATTCTTGGAAACAAATGCCTACCACATGTTACATCATGCATAATTCTTTCAGGCTTCTCTCTTCTTCCTAAACAAAGGGTCTAGCCTGTTCTTGAGTTAGTTTTTTTTTTTTTTCTTTCCTGTTTGTTAGTTTTTAGGACCAGGTTTTGTACTATAGCTCAGGCTAACCTGAAACTCACTGTTTAGCCCAGGTTGACCTCAGACTCACCACAGTCCTCCTGCCTCTGGCTCCCCATTACTGAAGTCATGGATGCCTTTGACTCATTACAAACTGTCCCTCCACTGGCTTGCTCCCACCTTGGAGTCCGCAAATTTACTCCTCCACCCCAAGTAAGTGGCCTGTTTCCCGACACCCCTGAGTCTGAGTGCTTAGGATTCACCCCCAGCCTAACCTTTAAAACTCATCTTTTCTCCCTAATTGAAACCACCCTTAAATACACCATATATTACTTTTATTTTTATTGATCTTTCTGCTCCTTAGTGTTTATAGGTAGAGAAGGGTTTTGATTTGTTTGTTGTTTGTTAAGAGGCAGGGTCTCACTATGTAGCCCCAACTGATCTGGAATTGCTCTGCTGATCATGCTGGCCTCACTCTCCTTAGGGACATCTGTATGCCTCGGTCTCCCTGAGAGAAAATCCACCATGACTTTCTAATGGAGAGTTTTTCATGCCCTGTCCCCTCCCAAATATCTAGTTTAGGAAATGCCCCCCATGGAGGATTGAAGGAAAAATGAGTGGGTGAGGACTTGTAAGTGGAAAGCACACAGCTCTGTGGAACTGACCAGCAGGTCACCAGAGCTGAGAGGTGCACCAGAGTCAGGTTTGCATTCTGGCTCTGGACTGTCACCTCTGGTATACATCTAAGCAGCTCAGGGACTTGGCATAGATGACTGCAGGGAATGGAGCCCTGAGTGTCTGTTTCCTTTCTTTCCTTTGCTTCTGACTTCTGTAGTTAAGGCTGAGGCAGGCACGCAGTCCAGGTTTTCACACCTTGTTTAGACTCCAGTGTTTATTGTAACTCCAGCAAGCTAAGTTTCCCTACCTCCTTAAATCCACAAAGCACTTCAAGAAAGGATTTCCATGTATTATATTTTCTTCAGAAAGTCTTATCTCAGGCAGACATATTTGCCATTTTCTTTTTTATTACAACAACAAAAAAAAAGTTTTACAATTATTATGCTTGCAGAGCGCTGCTCGCCAGGCTGGGTTGGTATCTCTCCATGAAACCACACACAATAAGACAATCTCCTACAAAACTTAGCAGAACATGCTGATACAAGGCTTTAGAGCACTTAATTATTTCTTTTTTTCCTTATTGTTTATCATTGTTTTGTCAACATTCCATATCGCTACCCATAATGCTTTGGGATTGGTTTTCTTTGAACATTCCTTTCTTCTGAACTTACTGTGAACTTATGCCTCTCACAGGCTGTCCCAGAATGCCACAGCCACGTCCAACAGAGGGAGGGAAAACCAACATGTTGACTGTAAAGGATGCTAAAAGCCAGTTCAGATTATATTAAGAAGTGAAAACACTTCTTGCTATTCCAGATTGCAACATGAAGCTTGCTTTAAAAGGTCTATGTAATAATTTGAACATACAGAGAGAGTCAGGAATTCTGTGTGTGTAGGGAGGAGGAAGATTAGTGGAATGCAGGAGGGCTGCATAAATGCCAAATAAGATACAAGGAAGCCAGCCCGTTGTCACATCTGCAGGGCAGGGTGGTGGAGAGAAATATGTGTTTTATGTTCAAGGGCAGGAGAAGGGATTCTCTCCCCCAGCTCCCCCATATGTCTCATTATCTCTTTGCATACAGTGCTCTTCTAAAAGTCATTGTTCCTTCTAAGCAGAGGAGAGAGAGAGAAACTGGTTGACATCTGGGTTCACAGCCTAGCTAAATGAGCAAGGCTCCAAGGCCCAGTAAGAGACCTTGTCCCCAAAACCAAAACAGTGGCTCCTAAGAATTGATATCCAGTTTTCAATATACTCACTTTACACAAAATCCTGGACACACACACAGAGAGACAGACAGACAGAGAGAGAGTCAGAGACACAGAGAGAGAATTACTAGGCTTTATTCTCAGACAATTATTCTTTTGAAAGGATTTCATATAAATTCTGATTTCATGGTATAGCTGAAGCCGGAGCAAAGCAGAGTTAGCACACAACTAAGGTGCTTAGTGACTCCTCTTACATAGTAATGCAATTTGTCTCTAGGGAATGTCTCAGGACCCAGATGGACACGACTCTGTACCCTCTGAGCTCTATGGGAAGTTTCCCTGTACCATCCATGTGAACCTAAAATAAAGTTAATTTGTAAGTTAAATGCAATTTACTGTCTGCATTTAACTTACAGATTAACTTTATTTTAGGTTAATAAAGACTGACTGTCAACACAGCAATTTCCACATAGATTTTATTTTTTCTTTATTAATTGAGGAATTTTTATCTTTTCACAAAAGTACACTTTTAGGTTTGTCTTTAAGATGCCTAAGTTATCGACATCATATCTCTGGCATGCTGGAGCCATTCTCAAGTGAAATCAATGCCTTTACTCCTGCGGAAGTCTCCTTAGTTACCTGACAAGGTGAGGGAGGACCGGGTGGGAGTGTAGGCAGCTCAGAAACAGTGAGCAGAGAGAATGGGTGGTATGAGATTTCATCATATTTCCCAGAATGGCATGCAACTGAAAACTAATAAATGCCTTATTTTAAGATTAAAAATTCTCAGACGACACTTTACTTAGGGTAGTAGTCTGCGGAAGGCAAAGCTGTAGGGAGTATGAGCCTGGTCCTGATGCGGTTAATCTGACTTCCTGGTGCCTCAGCTGCTAAGAGGTTCCAAAAGGCCAAGAATCACAACGTCAAACTATGTGTTCAAGATTTGCTAGGAAATCCACTTCTCCTTTCCCTCTAACCTGGAGAGGGTCTGCGAGGCCAGAGGTGGGCAGGCTGTGGTGGACCTTAGGAAGAGTGTGGCGGTGAAATTTCCTGTGGAGGGGACTAAGCAGGGTTATGTATTTCTCTCAACCTCCCTTTCATGTAATATACAGTGGGATGTCTGTGTGTGTTGGTGTACAGACGGTGCAGAGTTGGGTGCTGACTCCCATTCAATCGGCAATGATGGATGGGTAGTAAGAGCCACAACTTGGTTAGTAGAAATGGGTGGTGACCTCTCAGAGGTCACCTGGGTCTGGTGTAAAAGGCCTCTGTGAGGGCTTCTGCTGTTGTCTCTGTCCTCTACCCTATGCTAAAGTCCCCATCAGAAGGAGACAGCAGGAAGATGCCAAGTTGATAGCACCCAAGAGGCAGAGAGTCTTTAGTCTGTCATCACAGCCTTGCCCATACCGCTGAACCCCGGCCTACTGATCTAAACAGGCCCAACCTATAAGAGTGCCCTTGCCTGGGAAAACCTTCCTTGATTGCTTACATACAAGACATAAGTGTCCTAGGAAGGGAAGGCATCCCCTCCCACTGCTTTTTAGCCTTATTCTTTATTTACTTGGCAATTATAATTTGACTTCAATCTTACTGACTGAGGAAGATAGTTCCTTCTTTGACTGAATTCTATCTTAGAGGTAGCATGGTTGAGGCCTATGCACAGGTATATTTTGACCTGAGGAAGTATGCTGGCCAGTGAGTTTTGTCTTTATTTTTAATGCAATCTCAACTCTCTCCCAAAATACTGACCTTTGTATGGATAAATTATCTCCAGGTCTGTAAATACAGTTTCTGACGTTTCTTTTACTTTCCCTGGAGTAAACAGACACTGAAGAGGCTGAACTGGAGACTGATGGAGGCAGCAGTAATGATGGCTGACATACAGAGAGACAAACAGACAAGGGGGAAGCAGATCTTACATTCTGTGACTGTGATCTCATTACTCACTGCTTAACTGAAACTCCTGACTCAGACATTCAGGGACCCTTTAGCTCAATGGCTTCTTAGGTACCATGTATTGAATGTGCAGTCAATTGTTACATTCTGTGTACTCTGCCTTCCAGACACATACTTTTCATGAGTGGCAAAGGCTTCAGTTTTTGGGGTCCTTGCAATAGAAGTGTCTGGGTACAGTGTGTGAAATCTGACATTGTAATCTGAAATAACTCAGAGTGAGATTTACTGACTCATGGGATTACACAGCACGATGTTTCTGCTAATGCCGTCACAACGAGGCGTGCTTCACTTTTTTGTCAACTGCTTTGTTCACTTCTGACCCAGCTGCTCCTAGAAACACCATGGGGACTGTGCTGTTCTAGCTTGTGACTCCTGTAAAAGGGGTACATGGTATTTTGATTATTTTCTGACTGCTTGTGTACTTTGGACTCTGTACACTTCCTGGATCAGTCATGGTGGCCAAGGAGTCAGGATGCTCCCATTGAATGGGCCTGTGCTTCACTTGTGCCTTGCTTGAATGGTTCCCTCTTTGGTTTTGAGATGGGTAGCTATAGTTGTACTGCAAAGGGAATCTCTAAAATGGGAATTCTTTTCCTGTAGGGTGGGGTAAGAAAAAAAAAACTAGCAAAAGCCACACCTGCTTCAGCTATTTGTGAGATGCAGGCAGCCACAGGTGCAGGGGTGTAGAGGAAGAGACCACAGGTGCAGGGGTGTAGGGGAAGAGGCCCCAGGTGCAAGGGTGTAGAGGAAGAGACCCCAGGTGCAGGAGTGTAGAGGAAGAGACCCCAGGTGCAAGGGTGTAGAGGAAGAGACCCCAGGTGCAGGGGTGTAGGGGAAGAGACCACAGGTGCAGGGGTGTAGAGGAAGGGGGTCCTTAGAATACTGCAGTACTGGCTCCAGAGTTCAACCTTAACCAAGTGCATGTTGGTTATCAAGGCAGCTTCCACAGGTTTTCTCAGGAATGTTGCTTGTTGTCTGTTCTCAAAAGCATCTTTCACATGTCCAATTGCTGTGACTTCTTCAGTTCAACAATAATTTTAGGTATTTACAAATTAATTTTCTGGAAAGTTCTGCCAACCACAGCCACTTTTTTTTTAATATTTTTATCATGTATTTTCCTGGGACAAAAGCTTAAGCACCATCTTAACCATCTAAGAACAATCAGGTCAGTTCCCAGACCCTGTATCTACTGGGAATGGCATAAATTTATACCAGAACATTTTGCTTCTGTTTTTTGTTGTGTGTGTTTTGTCCTTGTAGATCCATGTTTCTTAATAAATCTTTTCCTTTCAAGCATGTGCATAATCATAAAGAAAGGTTTAAAACATAAATTTGGTTGTTAAACTATATTAATCACTATAGGATAATTTGAAAACATAGGCCAGGTAGTAAAGTTGGCACTCGGGAGGCTGGGGCAGGAGAACTGAGTTGAAGGACAGTTTGAAGCTATAATGGGGAGATTCTGACTCAAGAAAAAGAAGAAAGAAAAAACAGGGGGAGGGAGAGAGGGAGGGAGAGAGGGAGGGAGAGAGGGAGGACAGGAGGGAGGACAGGAGGGAGGATGGAGGGGCAGAGGCAATCACTGAAGATTGTACCTCAGTCCCTCCTCTGAGAGCTTCCTCTCCCTTCCAAATCAGCACAGCCAGATGGAGGCCAAAGTCTTCTATCACATGGGCCTGGAGAGGGCGCTTCACACATAAGACACAGTACCGGTCATTCACCATGAAGCTGAAGAGGACAATAGAAAGTGGTGTGTGGGTTAGTGCATCCCTGGGCTAATGCTGACAAGCCTCTGAAGGACTGATTGTCAGTGAACTTGCTGCTGGGATTGGGAACACAGGCTTCTAGTTTGAAAGATGCAAAATAGAAGTTCAAATTTATTGCTTTTGATTTTTGTGACACTGGGATTGTTCTAGCTTTTACTACATCAGCTCAGGTGTAGAGGCAGATGCGCACATTGCCTAGGCTATGGTGCATAACAATCCACCATTGTTTCATAAAGATTATGAAAATCTTTATCATAATCCTCTGTGTTATATTTGCTCCTTCTGAGGGGTGGAAGGTATGCTGTGATGTTCTCTTCTACCATAGAGCATTAAATTGCAACATAAAAGTGATATTTAAAATTTTTATGCATAAGGAGACCTCTGTTATAATTCCGTTGATTGTATCTAAAGGATTTTCATGATGAACAGGTCTTAAGCTGGAAACTTTGGCCAGCTGACTGGAAGCAAGACTTCACTACCTTGGTCAATGTCATGGCCTAAGTAAGGCAGTCACTGGCTATGGCAGACCTAAGAGTTACTACCCATTTTCACCTGGTTGCTTACTCAATGGAAATACATTATGTTAGGACTGATACCTCTGTACTCACAAAGAGAAGTTGTTTCTCAAGGACAAAAGCTGAAATATTGGGAAAGGATTGTATAACTCCTAGAATAAATTAGCTTGGTGATGACAACATGTCAAACCCCTGTCCTTAGCACAAAAATGTGAGTAGATAGTGTCTTTCATAGATTTTAATTTTGCTCTAATTTCTTATGGTGAGTATTTATTTTAATTTTATTTGTGATCTTACATTTATAAACTACACATAAAACACACATCCACAGAGCAAACAGATTTAAATCCCTTTAAATATAATGTGGTGGTTATAGTTTTATGCTAGTTTTTTTTTAACACATGATTGTCTCAGCAATAACAAAAGTGTGGATGGGCCACTTTTCTTAACTATATTTTGAATACCTTTTAGCCATTTGAAGACAAATCTGTGCAAGCTTCACTAGTCAGGAAATGCTGAAAATTAATAATGAGAAAGATCTGATGACTTTCGCATATGACAAAAATTGTGAATCCTAATTCTTGCAGAGACATGTGTGTCTGCACTGTCAATTCTACAACTTTTGGTATTTGTTTCAATAGATTATTGGTGTGTATTTAAACTGAGCCTCAGAGATGCCCAGAAGTAACTCAATGGTTGATTATAATACAAATTTCAGAGTAATACACACATGAAAATCTCTGCTTGGTGATTGGATAAAAGGGGAACTCACTTTTTAAAATACGTGCTTGTATTTGTTGGGAAATTTTATACATTTTAACTGTATTCACCCCGGAATTACCCAGATCCACTCAACCCTTTACCCTTCCTTTGTGTCTTTCACTTTAAATATAACACCCATCTTCTCCAATTTGTGCTGCCAGTACTGGCCAGCAGGACCCACACCCTTAAAAACAACGGAAGCCCTTTTCCCTGAAGCCACTGAATGTCCATAGCTCCACAGTTAGGGGTTAAGGCTCATGGACTGTTCCAGTTTCATGCCCGAGTGCTGACTGGCTTGATTTTGTGCAGATGGTGAGAAGGCAACCACGGGTGCTGGGATCAATGAATGCAACTGCCTCGTCTTATCCAGAAGATGCCATTTTGCTCTGGTTCTCCCCGACCTTGGGATATTTCTATTCCTTGTCTCCTCTGATGCCGTGCCTCTGTCCCTGAACCTTTCTTCACAGTGGCTGAGCCCTCCATGGTCACTTATTCTCTGTACTTTGTAGAAACATTACCCTCCAGCCATGGTCCAAAGGCTTCTCTGACAAAGCCTGAGAGCTCTTCCCATTTATTCCATGAGATAGGAATTCAGAGAATAGATTGTAACTGTGTCTGCTTAGCAAAATAATTGCAGCAGGTTCACTCCTGGGTTTATCACTGATTTTTTTATTTAAATTTCATATATGAAAATGGGATAAATAGTAATTTCAATTTCAGCAATATTACTCATGGAACAGATGAAAATTCCAGAAGCAAGTATTGTTTACATATCTGCCCCTTTATTAAACTATCTTTTAACAAACTGTGGCATGCAAATAATCTACTTCATGGGATGCTGTCCTTGGCAACTTTAGCTTTGTTCAGTTTCTTTAAACAAATGAAATAGTGTAGGGGTGTGCTGGCAGAATCACATCTGCTCACCTATCTCCTTCAGACACTGACCAATCTAAAAATCAGACCTTGGCATGAGACTCCAGCTTTCAGTTGAAAGGCAATGTTTTCATATATAAAAACAAATATGCATTTATATGTGTGTATACATGTACATATATACCTATATACACATACATGAGCATCACCTAGTAGCTTTATCAGATAGTAGCACAGAGTCTATAAACCATTCTTTGCAATCTCCGTTGTAGAAACTTTTGGAGAACTCCACAATCTCATTCCCATTTATGAAATTGATTTTTAATCATTAACTCACTGAGATCCAAGGGCAGTAACATTTGGCATGTTGTGTTCCAGTAACCTGACACTCACTGACTTGTTATTCTTTATAACTGTGTGAACAAGAAACAGAATAGTCATGTTTCTTCCCTGAGGTCATAGTGCTAAACATTTGTAAATTTGTAGCATTCTTGTTTAAACCTTGGTAGACTTCAAACGCCCTGTGTCCTTGCCAATATTCAGGATGCTCACTCTCCAGCAAACTTCCTAGTGTTTTCGGAAAAAAGGATGGCCTGCCTACTTATTTCTCAGTCTCAATACCTGATGAGCAAACTTGTTTTGTTTGTTTGTTTTATAAGAACGATTTTTATGGTTGATCCTGGCAATGAAACAACCTTCCCTTTTCGGGCCATGTCAGATGGACACATTGACTTTTAAATCCTGGACTGGAAGCTTGATAAAGAGGAGGCTGGACCTCTGAAACCCTGAGTGGAAGAGCAATGCCTGCCTGGAGAGAGAATGTTCTTGGATTGTTCAGATCGGTCAGGACTAGTCATAGTTTGATTACAAAATTACGGGGTTTGCCTCTTCCCATAATAGTTGTCAAATGTTTCATATGTGGTGTTCTGATATGTAACTAACATACAGCTTCCCCCTTTCCCTCAACCTGAAAGATCACTTTTAACTCAGCCTGAAGGAGTCTGGGCTGAAGAGTGAGGTTTGGAAAGTTTGCCAGCTCACACCTCTCTGCCTTTGGTTTTCAGTCTAGTCACAAGACTCTACAGCCAGCCACAAAAGGCTTGAAAAATCAATATCTGGGTTCAGAGCCTTCTGTGGGGGGGGCAGGAGGGCACTGTCCCCCACCTTTTTAATTTGCCCCCTGATGTTTTCTCTAGTTTCTTTTCCTGGCTTTTTCCTGAGCTTGGAAAGGCAGGGACGTTTCATCAAGCCCTGGTGGCTCCTTCCACCACTGTGGATTTCTGCTGGTTAGTCTTTTACTGTTACACACATTCACACCTCATATATTTTGCTCTAAAACAGAACATCTGAGTTGATTCTGCGTTTGCAAAGACCTCAGAGAGACGGAAGATGAATTTAATGTTGCCGTTTTTAGATGGGGCTGTGAATAGAACGGCAGCTGTCCTTGAATGCATAGCAGATATACGGTGTTCACACAGAGTGGAAGCAGATGAAAGACTGCACCCAATTAATCCTCACAAAAATTCACATTTCAGCCATGTAAAACCTTCACCATAGTGTCTTTATTTATTCTACACCCTCACAGATGTAATCTCACACTTTGAAGGTAACTCACAAAGAAAGGGAATTTGCCACCATCTTTTCTGGAGTTCAAGTGGCCTGTGATATTTTAGATAAAGCTACTGATCCCTTTTAACTCCTATAAGCAATTCAAATTGTCATAGCTGTATGAGCGATTAAAATTGGGTACCCTTTTTTGTGATGTGGGGTAGAGAGGTTGTTCTTGTAGGAACTATTTCTTTGGTGGAAGAGGCAGAAACAAAGTTAGCATGTGGGGCAGAACATGACAGTTACAAGGTCTCTCTCTGTTGTTCCTCAAGGATTTCTGTAACAACCATTTCAGGTACATTGCTAACAGAATAGGCATGGTAGGTACCTAGTCCTCCAGGAACTTTTTTCAGATGCTGCTGGGAAGATAACTCACAAGGTAGTAAATTACTTCCTCTGAAAGGTCAAGGACCTGAGTTCAGATCCCCAGCACCCGTGTAAACTGGCTGCTTATGAACATGCATGCCTGTAACCTCAGTGCTGGGGAGGCAGAAACAGGAGCACCCTCAGAGCTTGCTAGGCAGCTGGTCTTGCCAAATTGGTGAATTCCGGATTCAGTGTAAGAGGCTTTGCCTCAAGAGGTAAGGGGGGGAGCTGACTAAGGAAGAGTCACTGACTTCTGGCATATGTACATGCATGCATGCATACCTGCAGGCCTCTCACCCCACATAAAGAAAAGGTGGCTTATAAATATTTGCATATTAAAATTAAGTTGCATTTAATCACTGTATACATAGTTTTGAAGTTCAGGCAGGACTAGAGGAAGAAAACTGAACTGCCCTGGAGGATGTTGGGTCACAGGGTAAGGCTTCATGAAAATGCTAATGAGAGAAATGAGACTGACTCCCAGGATTTTGAGGTCTGAGTAAGAACTTTACTTAATAAATAATGAGAGGAAAGGATCAAGACCATAAGAGGAGACAAGTATCCGTGAGAGAGGGGATATCACAGCAGAGTTAACGTGGTGTGAGACAGAGGGATGGGGAGCCAGGAAGTGTCTAGGGTCACCTTTCTCTAATATACTTTCTATGCACTATAGAAGGCTGTTTAGTCTCTAGCAAGGAGGAGGCTATGAAAGCCAAGTCAATTACAGAGAGCATCTCAGTTTTATGACTGTAACTATAGCTTTCTCTGTCTCCAGGCCATTCATTCCTGGCTTTGAATTCTGACTTCAGTCCTTTGCTATTTTGTGATCTTGAACAATTTTCTAAACCTCCCAGACCCCATGTTCTTCAGCAGTCACTGTGGGTGCTGATGTTTTCTATAACGCGGGACATGAGCCAGCCACGGTGGAACATGGCTCTAAGCTAGCCCTGGAAGGACAGAGGTAGGAGAATCTTTCAAATGTAAGGCTAGCTGGGTCAGCACAGTGAGATTCAGACCAGTGAGGCTACGTGATGAGAACGTAATTCAGAAAACAACCAGACAACCATAAGAAAACCTCTTACCTGGCACGTGGCACAAGGCCAGCCAGTGTATAGAGGAGAGAAGTTCATGTTTTGGTCTGTGACCTCTTGGGTCACTGTTCAGCAGTGTCCCTAACATACACACCTTCCTTTGTATGCATGGAGCCTGCAACTAGAGGGCTGGAAAGAGAGACTGAGGAGTTGTGGGCCAGCGTTTAGAGGCCTGGGTTGTAGTTCTCAATGCATAGTGACTTCAAGTGTTCACATCACTTGATCCTTCTCTTAAAGGAAGGGCTGGGGAATCAAAGGGTCTGAGTCACAGCTTTATAGTCATCCCTGTATCTCATGGGCGGCCCAGTGACTTATATAGTTGAATTCCAGTAAAAGGTTGACTAAATCAGATATTTTCTGTTCTGGTAAAATGTAATTTATAACATCTAAACTCATTTTAAAGAGCTGTGGTTACCCTATGTTTACAGAAAATGTCAAAGCTCAGAGGAAGAACAGGGAAAATTCATTAAACATGCAAAAACAGGCCAGGCCTGTGGTCTCATATCTGTTATCCTAGCATTCCAGGGGCTGAGACAGGAGGATCACCATGAGTTTGAGCCAGCACAGGCTACATAATGAGTCACAGGCTAGTCTGAGTAACAAAGGGAGATCTTGTCTTAAAATAACAAACAACACACACACACACATACACACACACAAAGAATGAATGATTACACAGAGGTAGTGATTGTGAGCTCATTCTCAGATCAGGAAGAAAATAGTGCAGTGTGCAGTGTGGGTCCAGTGACTGTGCAATTCGAGGCTGTGATTGGTGGCTCAAAGGATGCAAGCAGTGCTATGAGTCAGAGCATCTCCAAAGGTGCCCATGAAACATGCATGCTGAGAACGCTTTCTCTCTAAACATGGAGGGGTCCACACCGAGAAGGTGCTCTTGGCAGGGTTACAGGATCAAGGACTGTCAACTCCAGAATCCAGACCACAGCCCTTCCAAGGACACAATCTAACTACTGTTTTCTCTAAACACTGGTTTTCATATCATTTTGAAGTGCACAGGTATGGCCCCACAGCTCTCTCTCCATCCTGTCATTCTGTCTCCTTGCTTTCTTTCCACCCGGTAATCTTGTAACCAGCCACTTACCACAAGGATTACCTTGTAATTGAAACTGTAAAAGCCCATGGCAGGTAACCCTATGGCTGGCAGATGGTCCCCTGGTATGTCAGCTGCTTCAGAGACTTTTCTTTCTTTCTTTTTTTTTTAGTACAATGTGGTGTGTGGGGGGGGGAGAGGAAACAACAAAAGATAAAACAACAACCCACCAAGAAAAAGAGCCCAGCTTCTATAATTTGAAATTTAACAGAATGTATTTGCTAACACTTTCCAAGCTGCCTGAAGACCAAAATTCATGTACAGAAGTGTTGTCTGTGGAGCATGAACTGAAAGAGAGCGGGGACAGAGCATCGGGAAGCATGTGGAGGGGGATACCGAAGATTCTAAGAAGCTCGGCCTTGGGTTGGTCTTTTGGTGGACTTGTTTTTTCGGGTGGAGAGCTAAGGCAGACATCCCCTCCAGCTATTGGCTGTTTTAGCTCGCTCTCATGGCAGCCCAAGGGGAAGAAATGCTTGTTCAATCAGTAGATATTCCATAAAAGCTAACAATTATGGCAAGGTCTTTCAAAAGGAAAATTACATTAAAGATAAATGAGGGCATATTGCAATAATTACGTTTTAAGGTGTGTAACATTAAAAGATATTGAATAGAATATCGACTGTTTTGTGGAAATAGCAATAATGAGATTCCTGTCACCTAATCTTACAATAATTGGGTTATTATTATGCAAATGAAGGTGTTACTTAAAAAAAAAAAAAGAAGCAGTAAGTGAGCCATGCCTTCTTGAGGCAGCTTTTTATTCTGTAAGCTGGGCTGTCAGTTCTTAGACAGAAGGCCCTCTTATCAATAACCTGGAGGCACTCATTTTATTATTTGCTCTTCATTTAGTTCATAGCAGTTTTTCAGCTGCCACAGGTAGCAGATTGGTGGCTAGTGGTATGGTGTGTGCATGCCTGTGTTAGCTTTATGTGGAACTCAAAGGAATAATTAAATTGTATAATTATTGCCCACTGTCATTTCTCAAAAGTGAAATGGAGTCACTTCTCCTGCCAGGGATGCATGTTGAGAACCTTATCTTTCTTCTGCACATGCTCAGTCCCTGTTGTGTGGTATGAGATGGTGGCTGAGTGTCCCTGGAGCCAACAGTTCATGTTGGGCTAGTAGACCTCCAAGGACACAGTTGTCCAACTATTGTGACTGGAGAGGTGAGTCCATCGATCATGTTCAAATCATTATCTTGTTTTGTTTGGCTACCACAGTATCCATGATGTGAAGAGAAATAGATGGGACAATTATCCTATTGGTTTAGGACCCAGTAAATCTGTGTGTTAGCAGGAAATGGCATTTCTCAGCAGCAGCAGCCCAGACATTGGGCAAAGGGAATTGTATTTCCTGGGAACGTTGTGCGGCTTCTACACAATGCTTGCTGTGGTGAATGCCATGTTTCCAAGGGGTGGTGCAGAAGTTTGCTTTATAAATTCTGGTTTTTGGTTTTTTGTTTTTTTTCATAGAGAAAACACCCAGACCAAGTGTTGGCTGAACCTTACTGACATCTCATGATGGAGTTATTTTTTTATAGATTGAATAGACTAGATTAATCGTGGTCAAGCAGTTTTGAGCAAAGTACAAAAGACAAATTTCACTCACCCAGTACTTTGGGTTTCAAGGATTAGGAGGTCAAGAAAATCTAAGCCTTATCAATTTATTTTAGAATCAACTGAGTCTGGATAAATGTCAGGGCAGCTGCTTGGGTTTACGTCCTCCATCACTGTGCAGGTAGGATCAGGAAAATGTCTGGTGTGTTCTACTGTCTGCTGTGTCCTGCCTAGTAGACAGATCTCAGAATCCTTTTCTGTTTTGTAAGGAGATGTTTTGGGCACACTTTACAAGAACTCACAGTCCTGAAGAGATTAATTTTAGTTGGTTGCATTTTTACCAGTCCTGCTAATTTGTTTGCCCAGAGAGAGTAGGTCATTTAGAAAATTATTTTATGTTGTTTTAATTTTTTTCATTGTATTTATTTATTTTACACGAGATTGTAGGACATTCTCCCAGAAGGATATAAGGTATGAATTAAAATTAATTTTGTGAAAATAATTTTTGGAAGCTGAGAATTACAGCATATAACTTAGGTTAGAATGTTATTAATAGTCTGGGAATTTCATTTGCAAAGTTTGGGTTTAGCTGGTTCTGCCAATGGTATACTGGCTCAGTTTTCCAGCTATCATTTTTTCTCTACATGGCTTGACCATATCAATTCTTGCTTTCAGAGCTCCTAGTCTGGGGAAAAGAGGGCTGTGGGGATGAACACTGGCAATGAGTTATTTCTAACATCCCCCCTTGCATTTTATCCCGTCTGAAAACAGGAAAAAGAACTATCTATGGACCTTACTGACACTGTTTTTTATCCTAAACTCACCTTCCCATTCACCAAGGCTCCCCGGAGCCCTGAGATCATAGTCCTCAGGGTGTGGAAGAAACCACTAGGAGACCAGTGAGTGGCTCTCCTCATAAAGGTAGCGGCCCTCACCTTCCATGGACTGCGCCATCTAGACCTCTACAGACCTTGCTGTTCTTGGGTTTCATGGGACAAGTGACCTTGACTACGCCCACTGTAAGGCCAGCCTTTACAGACAGGGTTACAGTGAGGCTGCAGCTGCCACCAGCCCACCAACATAACACACTACAGGAGAGTGTCTTCATATTGGAGCATAGTTTGCAAACCAAAGGAACATTAGATTCCATCTATTCAAATAGGATCTATAAAGAAAAGAAATCCATTTGTAATACGTGGAATGACCCATTACATTTCTGCAAACAGCAGGGTGTTTGGAGAGGTAGCATCCAACTAAACAAATTTGTGTCTCATGCGACTTTTGTTGCTACCAGATAACAAACAACAGGGACACATTCAGCTGGATCAGGAGACTGTACTGCCACCAGCACAACAGTATCAGACTCTATCCTCCAAGGACAGGCAGTGGAAACTATCACACAGGGTCCCAGAAAAGCCAGCAAGGGCTTCACTGAGGACCACTCAGCAACGCAGCACACATGGAAGCCATCTGGCCGAAGATAGGCTAGTTTGATTTCTATAACAATCAACTGAAATGTTTTTAGGGTTGGGAGACAGCTGTCAGTAAAGTGGCTGCCATGCAGGCGTAAGGATCTGAGTTCGGGTCCCCAGATCCCCTGTAAAGGCCGCACTTGACAGCACATGGTTGCAATCCTAGTACTGGGTGGCAAAGGCAGAAAGATCTATGAAGCTGAGCTCTAAATTCAGGGAGAGGTTGTGTCACCAGAGATTAGGAGTAGGGAGCAATGGAGGGAGACCCTGGTGTTGACTGACCTCTGGCCTCCGCATGCACATTCATATCTGCATGCATTTGTAAATGTAAATGAACAAAGAATAGGTTGTAATTGCCAGTGACAGACTCATGATTCATGAGCACACAATCTTCCTCCTCCTTCTCTTCTCCATCCTCCTCCTCCCTCTTCCCTTCTTTTCTTTGTTGTTCACTCTTTTCTCTTGTATTGCAAATTAAAATGAAAATCATAAAAACTAGATAAAACAGCTGTATACCTCTGTGATTTATTCCAAGAAGAACATTCTTATAAACACCACCTAGGTCAGGAAATACTTGACAAAGAATTTAAGGAACTTCTCATGTGCTCTATCTACTCACAAGGCCATGTTTCCCCCTAGATGTATCATCTGAACGTGGTACTTCATTATCATTTTTCATCCAATTATGCATCCATAAACATAATTAGTTTTGACATTCAAAATATCTTGGTGTATCCTTCAAGTTTGTTTGGTCTATAGGTTACTTCCATTTGCTTCTTTTCCTTCCATCTTATATGTTTGTAGAATTGGGTGGTTGCATTTTTCATGGTGTGGCTTTTGGTGATTGGTGCATGGTATATTCCTTTGCATCTTCTGATACATAGCTGCTGGCTTCAGAGACTTGCCCAAACATGCCTGATCCCTTTGGAGGACTTTAAGGGGTGCTATGAGTTTTCATCAAGGAGAAGGTAATGTTAGCAATCTCCTTGTAATGTTAATATTCACTGACGCTCAGTTCTTGCAACCATTAATTTATTAGGATTGCAATGTGAAATAATTTTAGCTTCTTGTTTTTTATTTATTACCTATAATCATTTTATGAAAAGACACTTGCCAGTCAAAAACACAAGTACTAGCTTCTATAGATCATATAGAAAATGCAGGATTATAAAATTATTGTATCCTCTATTTTAGATTTTGTTATTTTTATTTTATGTCTGAGTGTTTTATCTGCTTGTGTATATATGTGAACTATGTGCATGCAGTACCCACAGAAGCCAGAAAAGGGCACTGGAGCCCCTGAAACTGTACTTGAGATGGTTGTGAGCTGCTATGTGGGTGCTGGGAATCCAATCTGTTACTCTTAACCACTGGGCCATCTCTCTAGACCTGTTGAATCTTTTTATGTTCCCTAATATGAAGGTAACTGACTGCTGTCTTGTTCTCTTGAAGAATTAACGGATATTCAAGAAATACCAAAGACTTAAACAGAAAGACTTCCTTGATGTGCTTAAGAAATATTACCTCTAGTACTCAAGTTTTAATTTGTGACTATCAGATTTTATATTAAAACAAGAATTTCAGATTGTCCTAGATGATAAAAAACAAAAACCTATCAAAAGCTTTTGTAATCTCTTTAGAGAAGAACAGTCTTGGCATAGGACAGTCTCATCTTATGTTTTGGCCACAGTATGAACATTTGAAATATTCCTGACTTCACTGTTTCTTGTCTTATTATGGCAGGACGTTATTCTATAGCATATATTTGGTCCTACTGTGAGTACCTTGCAGGTGTGTGTGTGTGTGTGTGTGTGTATGTGTGTGTGTGTGTGTTTTGTGTGAAGACCATCTTGAATATCATTCTCAAGAATGCCATCTCCCTCTTTTGAGTCATGGTCTCTCATTGGCCTTGAGTACCAGCTGCCCAAGCAGCCTCCATCTCTGCCTCCCTAGTCCAGTGATTACTTGACAGTGATGCTGATACCAGAGCGGAGCTTTGCTTGGGAGTGTGTGACATGCAGGGATACAGAGCTGATGACACTCAGCAAAACAGTGCTGTGCCTTTTCCACAGTAACTGTGGATCCATATAAAATGTTGCTGTTTTCAATGTTATATGTGGTTAGCTTCATTGGGAATTTAAAAACCTTCATTTTTTTCTTTACTAAAAGAGTCTCCCTAGATCATTAGTAGTTAAGAGGCATAAGGCATTTGTGAATCTAGGTTTGACAATTGCAGAATATGAGAAAAAGTCCTTCCTTTTAGGGATCACACATTGGGAAGATGTCACCCTGGAAGCCCTACTCTTCCTGTTGCTATGATAAGTACCTGACCAAAGCCACTTCCAAATAGAAGGGCTTATTTTGGCTCACAGTTTGAAGACACTGTCCACCATGGGGAGAAAGGCTTCGACCCAACCAGATCCAGCTGTGACAGCTGGAGTTTGCTGGTCACACCACAGCTAGCCAGCAAGCAGTGAGAAATGAGTGCCTTTCTCTTTCTTCTTTTTATTCAGTCTAAGATCCCAGGATAGTGCTATGCACACTCAGGGTAGGTCTGCCCTTCTCTATCAACAGCCTGAAAACACTCATACATAGACAGACTGTATCTCCTAGGTGACTCTAAATCTTGACAATCAACTCATAACAAATCTCACACATCTCTTCGGTCCACATTATATACTATTCCTCTATTTTAAAGCCATGCTTACTAGAGAGTTCTATTTATAGATTGACTTAGGCCCAAGAACAACAACTAGTCACTTGCAAATACTATGGAGTTGTAGTCAGAATTTTCTAGCCTATCCGGCCTGGCCTAGCCCCAAGGTCCAGACTGCTCACAGCTGCTCAGTTCCAATAATCACAAAAAGGCTGTTTAATTACAAACTGTTTGACTTAGGGCTCAGGCTCACTATCAGCTAGCTCTTACAACTTAACCTAACCCATTTCTACTAATCCCTGTCTTGCCATGTGGCTAGTCCTTTACCTGTGTCCCATTACTGTTTCTCTCCCAGTGTTTCTGTTGACTCTTCTTCCTTCTGTCTTAGCTATACTTGGATTTCCCACCTGCTTCTAAGATGCCTGGCCGTAGGCCAAAACAGTTCCTTTATTAACCAATAATAAAGCAGTATACAGAAAGACATACCACATCATGGAGTCACCATAGTTTCCTTGAACTTAGTGGATTCACCCAACAGTTTCTCTCTCTTCTGTGGAGGATGGCATAAAAGGAAGAGAAACCTTAGATGTCTGCCATCCCAGGCCTTACACTCATGTGTGCCCTTATGTAGCCCTTTCATTAGACTGCAGTTTGTGAATAAGCATTGTTTGGTTACAATAGAGAAAAGGGAGAAGAGAGGACCCACCTGACATGAAGCATCACAGGATACATGATGTGGCTGGAGGTATCTTTGAAACTATACTGAGTTTTAAGTATCACTGTGTATGAATTACACAGTCAACCCCACCACTCCTTTATGCCTCTAAATGGGCGCAGTGACAGCCAATATGTCCAAAACATGACTAAACTTGCCTTTAAGATGGGCTGTGTGCTGGAAGTCTTATTGTAGTATTTCCCATGCTTTTCACACCCTCTCCATTCTCAGCTAGAGAATGCCATGTGCTCTACCTCCATTGCCCATGACTTTTATAGACCTAAGTCTCTGTCTGCCTTTCTTTTCTACTTTCTAGACTTTTCTCCTTTTCTTAAAACCTACAATATTAGCTCATTTTCTAATTTCTGAGACTAAAGACTGGGCCATTCTAGAGGGAAATATGTGAGATTTGCTGTGAGTCAAGCTGATTATCAAGATTTAGAGTAACCTAGGAGATACACATCTAGGTATGTCTGTGTATGAATGTTTTTGGAGTGGGCTAACTGAGGAGAGACCCACCCCGAGTGTGGAGAGCACCATCTTATGGGGTGGGAACTTAGACGGAATAGGAAAGATAGGCACCAGCCTTCATCTCTTCTGTCTTCCTCACTGAGGGTGCAGTGTGAACAGGCCGTCATAGCTGGTTCTTCCCAGGCCTTTCCTCCGTAACAGACTTAAGGGAGGAAGGTTTGTTTCAGTGCACGGTTTCATGGAAAGCAAGATGTGAAGACTGGGGTTCATTTTGTACCATTGGCCACATTGTCTGGATTGGGGCATAAAGATTTAATACTAGAAACAAGGCTGTCCATAACCCATAAGCTTTGCCCCTAGGCTCTTATGTTTACCAAGTAGGCCCTGGGTCCAAAACTTTTCACTGACTTCTAAAAGCACCACCAGCTGGAATACAAGTGTCAAACACAGCACCTGAGCTATCACTGCACACCAGCTAGTTCACTTCTCTATGAAGTTTGACATTGGCCATCTCTGCCCCAGGGTCCTTCCTGTCATTTTCCCAAAAATATGTTGGCATGTATTCTCTGTTCACTTTATTTCAATCAATGTGTTGTTGCCTTTTGAGCAATCTTGACTTTATGTTTCTGAGCTGTTACTAACATCTTGTATGATTGATAATCATCTTCTTGAAGTGGAGTCCTTTGATATCCTAACATGTTCCATGGAAAGTATGTGTTATTTATGTCACCAACTCAACTAGGGAAGGACTCGAGATTTTGTCATTTTTAGATTCAATGCTCCTACACATTAAGTGATGGCTGTAAGTCTGATGCAGTCACACATGCCTTCGGCTATTATTTCAGCATTTCACATGCATACTCAGAAACATTCCAACAGGTTAAACAAATCCTGTCTCAAAATCGTAGTGGTAAAGAATGGAACTATGTGGCAATATTAGAGAAACCACTTGGTCCTCATCAGTAGCCCATCACTCAACCTGCTCTGTGTCCCAGCTCTACTCCCATCAACTTCCTTAGGTTTAATATTAGGGAGACTCTACAAGATTTACACCAAAATAGTTCTTAGAGGGAGAGGGATCAGGATTGATTTTTAAAATCTAACAATGGGTTAGATGAGGGTGAGCACACTATGAGGCATCCTAGAGTTCAGTATCATTTACTAAGCCCTGGATAGTCATCTCTAGCATTTAGAGGGATTCAGGCTAACTCTCTGCTCAAAACTCTGAGGATTGATAGGTCTGGCTGTCCAATGGGAAGCTTACACTATTTATCTGTGGATTTGGTTCTACAGTTGAAGTCATGTGACCAGCATCCTTCGTATGTGCACTGACACTGGTATCAGTTTTCATACATAGAAGTGTTTCTATTAAACCATGCTTGAACAGCAGCACTCCTAAATTATATCTACTGTAGTTGCCTCTCTCTGGCACTTGAAGCTTTTACTTTAGTCTCTTATTTTCTACCACCTCAGTAGTTGAGACATTGTCTTAAATAAATGTGTGTTTGTTGAGTGACTGGATTTCCTTACCTGGGACAGTGATCACTAGACTACCCAAGACTCCTTACCCAGTTCTTGGTATTTGAACCCTTTCACAGCCCCCAGTAGATTTAAGCGGAATGATTTAAGATGCTATTCTTCAGGTTCAGAGATCCAGAAGCATTGGCCAGGAAGACTACCCTTCATTGCCTGAGCAGGTGCCTGGGTCAAAGCTGAAGACTGTGGATGGGTAACCCAAAGAGTCCAAGACCTTCCAGTAGTAAGATGCGTGTCTTCCATGAATAACCTGTGCCAGCCCATACAGAGCTGTGGACCCTAATGACCTGGTCCTCAGAGCACAGAGATGAAAGTAGAGAGATGCTGTTATCTGGGGCACTTCCTGGGATGCAGGACCTGCTCTGCTCCTGCTCAGGCCTGTTGTGAGCCCTGATATTCAGGTTCTTCCTGCCCCCTCAAAGCCAGGAGAGACCACCCACTGTCTCACAGTACCTCAGGCCCTCCTCTTTAAGAATTCCAGATGCCCAAGATGAGCTTTTTATAAATGTTTATGTTATATTTCAGGTACTATTTTTTTAATCTGTGGACATAAAAACCCATGCTTTACCACAACCCCATAGACTAGGCATTCTGGATATTGTCCCACATTTACATCTTTCTCTGCTAATGACTTTTGAATCTTTGAAGTACTTGGATCATAGCTTCTTTACTAGTGAGTTTAATGACTTTGTTTTCTGTTTCATCTAACAAAGTACGTTGCAAGCATTGCCCAACAATATATTTAATTTGACGTAGTATTCAAACAAGGTTTGAGACTGTCTGTGAAACTAATGTAAAGACTAGAATTTGCATCTTATTCATGGAAGGGGCTTGGGTTCTGCTGTTACTGTGTAAGGTTTTGTACTGAGAACTTTCAGCATGAGACAAGATTTACCAGCCCAGCTCTCAGAATGGTATGTTGATTCTACCCCTTTTATACATTTAGTCTTCTCTGTTATTGTTACACTCACTGTGTGTATGTGTGTGTGTGTGTGTGTGTGTGAATACATGTGTGCGCATCCTGTATTATACTTCACCATATTTTTGAGACAGACTCTCCCTGAACTGGGAGCTCACCCCTGATGGCCAACAGAGACTCCATGATAATCTTTGCCTCTTCCCTGCCCCCAGTGCTGGGGTTACAGATGTGTTTCTGTGAGTGCTAGGTTTTCTCAGATTGGTTATCTCATGCTTGCATTTCCCCACTGACCTATCACATCAACCCCTACTCCTCATCATAAAGCTTAGGAGTTAATGTGGACTTTCTTTTTTATGTAGAATATAGAATTTGATGTTTTCTGCAGGGGTTTGCTCTAATCAGGAACAATAGCTTTGTATGATACAAAGCATTAGAGTATGATATGGCGTCTGACTCAATCTAGCTGCCTGTGGTAGTTTCCTCTGATCATCACTGATTATGGCTGGAAAGGAGACAGATGGTTCCATTGAATGTGGTCCATCAACACTGAAAGAAATGGATTAGTAGACTGTTTCCTTGTGATCAGTTTACAGTGCTGAAAAAGCTAAGTCTGCCCACCTACTGACTTTTCCCCTAGTGAAGTCATATTTTACCTGTAGTCTGTGACAATTAGCAGAGGGTATATTTACCTATCCTGCTTCTTACTTTGCAGGAGTCGTACACAGCTAACCAATGAGACATGAGGTGAGCTTTCGTCAGCTCTTTTGATGGTCATTGGTGCCACAGTTAAACCTTTCTCTTCTTTCTCTTTTTTATCCCAACCCCCAGGAGACCAAAAAGGAAAAAAAAAAGGGGGGATTTAATTTCCATCCACTGTGGAAATGTCTCTCAGATAGATGCTCAGAGCATCCTGGGGATTCCAGGAGAAAGCCTGAAGGAGGAAAAGAGAAGGGGGAAGGTGGTGTGGACAGGGGTTTTTGGAGGTACATGGTATCATCACAACGCTGGCCATGCTGGTATACATTCTGCAAGGTTCTTTTGTTAAAAACATCTAGGAATGCAGCAGTCCTGAAGTTCCTGTGCTGGGTTAGAGGTGGCTGTGAGGCTTCAGTTGGGTATTGCAGCTGTGATACTCCTGGTCCCTTTCCTGATCATGGACTTCCCCGCTGGAATGCTGAGCACCAGGGCTGTTCTCCTGTCCCTGTTAGATGAGGGGAAGGTCCTAGGCTCTTTCTGTCCATGATGCTACATGGTACTGTGTCATAGCACACTGGTCTGGAACACAAGGTCATTCGCACATCCAACCCTTTGTGGATAACAGCTCAAGGAACCTCTGTTAGCTTTTGAACCATGTTTTCCCTAGGAGTAAACAGTATGTGTACATGGCTGGGATCTTAGCTGTTGAATGCTGACTTTTATCCCCAGTGTGAACTGAGTATTTGTTCATATTTAGACAGCATCTAGGTGGCGGTAATTTAAGCATTTAATCAGATATAAAGCTATGCTAAAAACAGGAATAGCTCATTATAGATTCACAGATCTGTATATGTGTGTGCTCAGGGATGAAAATAATACTGGGATACATTTCAGAGGGAAGAGATGAGTGAAAATAAGAAAAAAAAATACCTAATGGATTTGAGCCCAAGTAAATGAAACTCTATTATTTAATTATAGTATCCGACTGTGAATATAAGTGGAAGATGAGCAAAGATTTCTTCCCTGCTTGGATTACAGAAGATTTCATGACTAAAAGGGAAAGTCTGTCACTCAGAGCTCCACACTAGAGGTCTGATTCTTCAGAGTGAATCAGGGAACATAGAAAATATTTTGGGAATTGAGGACGACGTCTTTTGCACACACTCTAGGTTTTCATATCTAAAAATGAGAAAAACTGTACACTGGAATAAAGGTCTTGTCCATCCAATTTCCAATTCTGTGGTTGCCTGGATGGATGGGAAAATGTCTTACCTGTACAGAGGAAGTAGATTCACAACTTCATTTTTGAAACCTTTCTGGGCTCCTGGCTGAAGTATCAATGATCAGGCCATTTATTTGTTATCTTTGCCATTCTTGGCAAGTGGGTGCATTTCAGCCCCAGTTCCTGGTTCTGTTCCAATGCAGATGACTGGGGCAGTCCATCTGCCGTGTTCTTATTTTGCCTCCCTTAAGGAAATGAAGTGTAGTTGAATGCCAAGCAGACTGTTAACACGCTGGAGAGAAAAGTTAATATTTTTTTCCTTTCTGTATATCTCAGTGCCATCAGACTCTGGTTTTAGCTCAGCTCTGTGGTCGACTCATCTTGACCTTGGGGAGTTAGCTTTATATGTCTGCAATTGATTGATGATAAAGGTGGCTGTTAAGCCTGTTTATATTCCTAGCAGGCTGTGGGTTGTTGGTAGTTCATGGCATGATAAACAGACTACATGGAAATTTTTGTCTAGAGTTTCAAAGACTTTTTGAGACTCATGATTTTGCTCTCTTTTAAAACTGCCTATTTTGAAGTGGTATAAATTAAATGATAGATAACTTGATGTTTTGAATCAGAATTTTTATTCCTCATTTCTGTCACCTGCCTGGGGAGTGTAGATAGTGTTTTTGTTCTAAATAGTAAAGAACAGGATAATGTTATACATAGTTACATTTATCTAGACATTTGAATTCTTCATTTACTGTCTTTATCAGTTTTCAGAATTATTCAGTAGAGCATACTTCATTGATTCATGTCATACTTCATTCAAACTGGTGAGCCAGTGACACCAACTTAGCATGATATTATATATCTATAATGCCATATACCTAGAGGAACCAGTAAGAAAAAAATGAGTGGTTAAAAAAAACTCACAACTTAGGAGCATTAAATGAAGTCAAGATTAATAAATGAAAACAGGAAGAAAACAGAAGTGACAAATTGAGGGTAAAGCCCAGGAAAAAAAAATGTAGACTCAAAGCCCTAATGCAACAATATACATTAAATATAAATGGTCTAAACAAAACAATTAAAAGATACACTGTCAGATACATAAAACAGGATCAAAATGAACCTATGTATAAGGAACTGTTCATTTGGGTGTAGTGGTCCATAACTGCAATCCCTATATCTAGGGAGGCTGAGGCATAAGGATTGCTATGGGTTCAAGGTTCACTTGGGCTCCATAGTGACTGGTAGGTTGGTGAGGAACATTTCCTAAAACTTTGTCTAGGGAACAAACAGAGCAACACAGAAGAAACTGTTGAATTGAATAGTGTGTGCAGGTTTGAAAATTAATGGCTGAAAAGATGTATCACAAAATACTAGTGGAAATGAGTTGTTCAATGAACACAAAAGTAATAATCTTCAAAGCAAATTAAATCACCAGTTCAAGGGATGACATATATTATAACATTTTCAGGCAATCACAATCTATGTGCTGAATAGCTGAAATGCAAGATAAATGGAAAAATGAGAAAATTGAAAATAAAATGGCCTAGTCCACAATGATAATGGAAAAGAATAATAATTTTCTGTCCAGAGTCATTTGCCCACCACCGCTCTCTCCTGACCTATTTTGTGTAGCCACAGAAGCCTCTGGCTTTTGCTGGATGTGCTTATCAGCTCTCACCACAGGGCCTTTGTTTCTACTGTCCCCTTTGTCTGGAGAGCAGCCCTCTCTGGCATGCTTATCCACTTTAGCCAAGCCTCTGCTCAAATGTCACCTTACTAAAAGAAGTCTGCCAGCTTTCCAGAAGTCATGTTCTCATCAAAGTCTGTTCCTTCCTTGATTTGTTTCTCTCCTCTCATTAGAAATAGATATGAAAGTTTTAAATATCCAGCATCTTGGATACATATTCAGTGCTTTTCTCCTTATTGTCCGCAAATCTCCTCCAAGAAGTGATTAAAAGGGGGTTCAATACATCCTAGCATCACAGAGACATCACAGCAGGATTGTGTGGTAGCTGGCCATATTGTATCAGTAGTCCAGAAACAGCAGACAGGAAGTAGGTCTGGGCTCAAAACCCTCAAGGTCCATTTCCATTGGCCCATATCCTCCAGAGAGGCTCCACAACTTTTAAACTGGGCACTACTAACTGGCGACCAACTGTCCGAACACATGAGTCTGTGAGGGACATTTCCTATGTAAACCACAGAAGATAGGAACTTCAAAATCCCCCAGTAGGTGTGTACATTCTGTATTTTCTTTTATTTGAAATGAATAGAGTGTAATTATTAGAAATAAGCAATGTAATTCACTGTGTTTTTTCCTTCCCTGTAGGTAGGTTTTTCAGTGTTGATCTGTCATGTGTGGCCAATGGCCTTCTGATGGTACTTCCGTAAACACCTGAGTTCCTGCAGCTCTAACACTGTCTTTGTAGACTATGAATCTAAACACTATCACTCTAATTCTCTTTTAGACACGCTAACCTGTTGTGGTGCCAACATCTACTTCTGGAAGATCCTTAGAAGTCTTGGACAAGCCTCCCACATGTGGCAGGTATGATTTCTTCACATATCCATGGAGAACCTGCATTTAGTCATATAAGCAGTGGTGTGAGAATCTATCTAGGTTTGCAATGAGGCTGTTTGGTCTTACATTCTTAAGACCTGAATCTTCAGCTCCATGGCCCTCAGTCATTTCTGCCCTCCCATCCCGTGTTGAGCATAGAGGTCCTCATAGAGGACAATTTCTCAGAGGCACCTTTATCTGCGTACTTTTTGTTGTCTTCTTCCTCCTCTTCCTCCTCATCCTACATTATTTTTTTTGTACTGTTTAAGTGGAACTCAGGGCCTCATGCATTCAAGAATGCTAGGCAAGTGTCAATCACTGAGTTCTATCCGCAGTCACACACTATTATCTACCTTCAAGAGACTTTTGTTCATCTCTTATACTTCCCAAGTTCATTTTAGGCCCATCTGTCAATCATGATGACCAGAACAAATCCTGTGTGGTGTCATACATAAAACTTCCTGACCTTTGCACTATCACCCTGGAGCACAGTGCTTGCTCCATAGACTTTCTATTCTGTGATACAGTCTGAACAGGCTCTCTTGCCATTTCTAAGATCTCAAATTTTATCCTCAGGAATCTCTCCCCTACCTTTATTTCTCTATAATAGTTCCATCCTTTAATGCTTAGAACAAGCCTGACATGGAAATTGTCTTAGTTAATAGTGGGATAAAACAGCATGATCAAAGCAACCTGGGGTAGAAAGGAGTTTATTCTGATTACATTTCTACAACAGCTTATCATCAAAGTAAGTCAGGACAGGAACTCAAGCAGGAACGGAACCTGTAGGCAGGAGGGAATTTAGAGGCCATTGAGGGGTATTGCTTACTGGCTTGTTCACCATGTCTTGATCAGCTTTCTTTCTCTTAGAACTTAGAACTACCAGACCAGAGATGGCACCACTCACAATGGGCTGCCCCCCCCACATTAAACACTAAGAAAATGCCCTGCAGGTGTGCATACAGCCTGATCTTAAGGGGACAATTTCTTATTGCGATTCTCTCCTCTCACATGACTTTACCTTGTGTCAAGTTGACATAAAACTTCTCAGCACAGAAATAAATCAGTTTATTTAGGGTTCAATTTTGGTCATCAGGCCCATACGTTACAGGCTCACTTGTAGATAAAAAGACTTTTCTGAATACTTCTAATCTCTAGCCAGAATCTGTATGTCAGCTTTATACAAGTCCAACATCAGGCCACACGCACAACTTCAAAGTTGAAAGGAAATTGTCTCCATCGCCTTTCCCAAGGCTCATTTCAGTGGGACTCAGAGTGAGGAGGAACCCTCGTGCCTCTGGGTAATTACTGTTCGTTTCTTTACCAGTCACGTGCTCATGGAGTCATTGGCTACTCTAGCTGAATTCTAAAGGGTTAGAACGCTGAGAAGAAGAATGGAAAACAGCTTGGGGAAATCTCTCAATGAACTGGTGCTCTGTTAAGTTAGGTGTGCTTTGTGGTTCTGGTAGATATTTAAGTCTACTTGGGGGGGGTGTATTTCCCCTACTGCATCAATCTGGCTTCAACTGTCTTAACTTGAGCATCACTTCTTCTGCAGTGCCCACTGACTGCTCAGCTCATGTTTTTCATATAGTCAATTCTCCATTGAGTTCCATAGTGGCACATGGATGAGCCCGCTGGCTTTCCTGAGCTGCTGTCTGGCAGTCTTGCTCACAGCTGGCCTGCCTGTGAAGCATGCGCTTTAGTGGTCTGCAGGAGCAGAAGAGGACAAGCTTTTTCCGTTCCTGTTCCTCCTCCAACCCTCTTGACTTCCAGAATTGCACTGTAATAAGGCAGTCTCTAGTCCACTGGACCTCTGAATCTAGGGGGATAGATCCTGGTAGGACTTCTGGAAACTTCTAGCCATAGAAGTTTCATAGTTGATTTCCCATAGGGCAGGAGATTATTCAGCATCCCATTGAGTCTTGAAACCTCCCTGTTAAAATTGAAGCCAATTGAAATGTAGCCGCTCCTCAGTTCCTTTGATGGCCTGAATTTGGAGCTGCTCTGTTGATTGTGAATGCCCTTGCTATTAATGAAGGTGCCTCAGTTGAATCCTCCAGTCTACAATCTGATCATGCTATCCTAACTAGGGAAAGTAAAGTCAGGGGATGCTCGTGTGAGAGTGAAGGACACTAAGATTGTAGCTGTCTTACCCTCATGATATCCCCTGCTCTGCCCAGTGTCTACACCTGTCTTGACTACACTGAGGTTTTCATGAAGCAGAGGGGTTGATTTCTTAAGTTAGTTCACTTATGCAAAGGTCTCCTCTAAGCCCACTTCTGTAACGGGCACCATTTTACTGACCAGAGGACACCAGAGACTTTGCTACTCAAAATCACATCATTGGTTCTGCCCTCCCTATGCGGTCTGCTCTGTGGATGATTTATTTCCCACTGACAGAAGTCCAGCATGTAACTATTCAAATGTGGCCCAGGGGAAAGGAGCAATACTTGTGAAAATAAGGCCAAATATTTCCAGTGTTCTGTTTATATGATAAAGAAATAAGCCTTTGTTCTCTGGGCTCTTTCCCTGTTCTTTGAGTTGTTATCACAGCTCAGTACAGTTTATCCTCAGGGTTTACTATTGAAGAAGCTGGAGCAGACACTTGAGAATAGACCTCATGTGGGTGGCCTTCACACAACAGAACTGAGTTGTTTCCGAGTTCTGGGGTCCTGATGTTGACAGTAATGAAGCCTGCAAGGTCGGGTCTTTCTGAAGACTTTGAGGGAAGATGCCATATCCACCTCCTCTCCTTGCCACAAAGGAACATCATTTCTCTGTGTCTCCTATATTGTTCCTTCCCAAATATGTTCTGAGGTTTGGATAAGTGTCTCTCAAATACTCACACATCAAAACCATGACCCCCAGTGGGAGGTGAGGAGACCTTGTATCTTTAGGTGGTGGGGTTATGGGAGCCTCTACAATGGGTGCCTCCAGAATGGACTTGCTACCTCACTGAGTGTTATGCCTCTCTTTGTTTCTTGGCTTATAATGTGGGTGCCTTTACTTTGCCTCATGATTCAGCCATGATATGTCATAGGCATCAAACTGGTGGGGCCTAGTCACTGTGAATTAACTTCTAGAAACATGTTCCAAAATAACTCTTTTTTTCTCTATACATTTGCCTCATGAAAGTTAACATCACACATTTGTCACTATGTCCATATTTCCCCATTTTAATTGTTTGGTTTTTTTAAGACAGGGTTCTCTGTATAGCCCTAGCTATCCTGAAACTCACTCAGTAGACCTGGTTATCCTTGAGCTCAGAGATCCACCTGCCTCTGCTTCTGAAGTACTTGGATAAAAGGCATGTACCACCATGTCTAGCTTCATTCGTTTTGTTCTTTTGGCTGACTGCCCACATGAATAACTTCATTTTAATGGATCACATTTAATAAGACTAAGTTACATTCCAAGCTTCTGGGGATAGAACATCCCGGGCCAGCATGATGGATGGCCTCAGAGACTGACACTTGCAGCCAATCTTGAATCCTTGAGTTCCATGTGGGGGAAGGAGAGAACTGATATCCAACAGATACTCCATGACCTTCACATAGGGATCATGACACGTGCATGCCACCCCCGTAAATATATAAGTATAAAGAGAAAGAATTTCATCATCTTAATTTTGAAGAAGACTCTTCAACCCGGAGGGCTAGGACTCAAGGATACTGAATTACATCAAATGTCTTAAGGTCACACAACCTTAAAGTCACAGTACAGAGATTCAGGGCCATATGAAACAGAAGGTGTCACTATTTTTCAAGCAGCCATAGTACACCCAGAAGTAGCTCTCACAAGAAATTGTGACACCTGTGTGTAATCCAAGGGTCATAGCCTTGAGATATCACGGTCCAAGCTGACATCATAGTCTTGGCTGGAAAACCAATTCATACCTGAACTCACCAAACAGGTTATACAGGATATCAGAGTTTCCTCACTATTAAAATAGTACAGCGTTCACTGTGGCTTGGCATTGCATTTTGGAGGCCCTTGACCTATTTAACTAGGCTGTGTGTGTGGTCTTCACAGGAGGCATATCTAAACACAGCATAATAAAGCAGCATGGTGAAAACATACAAAAGAGTAAAGATAAACTGTTTGCTTGAAGTCCCTTCTAGGACTTGCAGAATAATTGGAATAACTAAAGTCTTTGCTGGAATAGGGTAAACTGTGTTAAACTTCACCAGGGATATTATCTGAGATTCTCAGGTTGTCGTAAATATTTCCCTTTTCTAACCCATTCCTATTGCCTCCTCAGTAGGAGATGAGACTCACAACAGTGACTTAAAAACTAAGCTTGATGCATAATGAGCCTAATCAGAATCTGGTAATATTCATCACTGTCTTATTCCAGGTGGTAATTTTTTTTCTTTATCATTTCTTTAGTTAGACGTGATGTATATGCCATCAGATATGTCCATGGTGAGATTTTTCTTGCCAAAACTATAATGGATGCACATACACTAAGAAATATGTGTAGTGAGAAATGTTGTTGTTTTTTTAAATTTCACTTTAAGGAAATGACATTAAGGAAATTTAGCTAATGGTGTACATGATTTCAAGTAAAGAGGACCACTGGACATTTAAATAAGCCTTGTGTAGGTGTGTTGGGTTTTAAGAGATTGAGTGGGAGAGCTAATAAAAATTAGAGCCAGTTACAAAAATGTTATAAATCAAATGTCTCTTATTATAAATCAAATACAGCCATCTACAAATATTTTTCCATAAGGACTATAAAATAGGAGTCTAAAAAATCCTTCCTGGAAACTGGAGGGGTGCCTCGTGGTTAGGGGGATTTGTGCTCTTGCAGAGGGCTCTAGTTAAATTCCCAGTAGCCACTTGGCACTCACAACCATCTGTAGCTCTAGCCCTAGGGGATCAGATAGCCTGTTCTGAGCTCCATAGGTATCAAGCATGCACGTTATTTACATACATGCATAGAGGCAAATCAGTCTTATACATGAGAAGAACAAATCCTAACCACTAGACCACCAGGGAAGACATTATACACATGACATAATCAAATAAATGAATCTTTTAAGAGGTACCACTACTGGGGCCAGACATAGTAGAGTTTATGCCTGTGATCTCATTACTTGGGAAGTGGAGGCAAAAGATCAGGAATTCAACGTCTCTCCTCAGCTACATAGTAAATTCAAGGCTGGCCTGGTCTATGAGAGACCCTAGAGCCAAACTAAGGAACTTTCTAACAAAAATAGCCAGAAATTACCCATGTTGGCAGGGCCCACTTCTCTACTTATTTTCTCCCTGAGTATGGAATCTAAGGGACCTCATGATGCCAGGCAAGGACTCAACCACCAGGTTTCACTCCCAGCCTGGCATCAGATTATTGATGAACACTCATGGTGTGTCATGAAATTACTTCACGAATGATTATGTATAGGGCTGTGCTGGCTGAGCAATTTTAGTCAGCTAATAATTGTGGTGACCCCAATGTGCAGTGCAGGCTGTGGCCCCTGGTGTACTGATGCCTCTCTGAACAAACCTGCTGCTGTACCAGCTTTGTGAAAGTGGATGCATATGATACTTGGTAAGCATCATAAACACTATGTTAGTTGGCTATTGTTATTATTCAGCATTACTAGTTTATTATCATTACTATTATTATTTTGAGATAGAATGTTCATAGCTCAGATTGGCTATGAACACCATCCAGGATGACCTTGAGCTCCTGACCCTCCTGTCTCCACTTCAGAGTACTGGGATTACAAGTGTGCCCTGCTATACTACATTATATCACACTGAGGACTGAAACCACAGCTTTGTGCATACTCAGTAAACACTTTACCAACTGAGCTACATCCCAGCCCCTAAACAGTACATTAAAAACTCTATATAATGAAAGAGTCCACATGTGATCTGGAGTCCCAAGGTACTTACTGTATCCCCTCCTTGGAGAGAGGGGAGGGAAGAGAGAAGAAGACGAGGAGGAGGGATGTGCACCCTGCACACATATATGGAGGCCAGAGATCCACATCAGATGTCTTCCTCTATCCATCTATACCATATTTTTGACAAAGAGCCTCTCACTAAGTCTGTATTCACTAATGGGCTGAGCTGCCTAGCTAACTAGCAGCCCTAGTACTGAGGTCAGAGACTCACATGACTGGGCTCATCTTTGCATGGGTGTCGGGTATCCAAGCTCAGTCCTTTCACTTTTCAGCAAGCAGTAAACCCACCAAGCTGTCTCCTCATTCTGACTGCATTTCTTGGCCCACCACATGCTGACTGCTTGGGCTGAACTACTGAGGTGTGTGGAAGAACATTGCTTGTGGGCCCGAGAATACAGTCATCTTATGATGTGTTTTGAGAACTCAAACAACACATAACATTTATATCTCCTTTTATACCAGGTTATTTAACTAGAAATGCTGAGTTCTTACACAGTGAAGACTAGTGATACTTAAAGTCCCTACCCCAAGAACTCGTATTTCATCAGAGAAACACACAGAAACAGGTTGTTTCTTTAAGTGGCAAACACCACAGTGGGATAAGTAGCCTTTGGTTGCCATTAACCTCATTGTATGTTCTGAGGATGAGCCTGACTTGAAAGCTGTTAGCCACAAACAAGAAGAGGATCCGCCTCACTAAAAGAGAAAGATATCTGCTAGGTATAGAAAGATGATATAACATGACAAAGAACTGTTAAAACAGCATGTAGAAACCACAGAGGACTGGGTAGGAAGTGGAGGTGGGGTGACATCATAGGGAGACTGTGCCAATTATCCCACTGGAAAGGGAAGCTTTCAAGTAGGGAAGGAATATGTTCAGAATTTCATTTTTAAAAAGTTAATGTGCACCAATGTGACTGGACAGAGAGTTTAGACGTGAGAAACTTTAGAACTAGGAGACGATCAGGGATCAGGGACAGCAGCATCTGATGGCAGTTCACACAAGCTAGGCTTGCATGGGCCTCACTGTAAAATATGTTCATTTAGCTGCTGTTTTAAAGTACCTCTTGTAGAAACCAAGTTTTATAATTTTTAAAAAATTATCTTTTGATAATTTCATACTTGCATAGATGGTACTTTGATCACTGTCACTTTGAAAGGTCGCCTTCTCTTCTCCATCTTGTTTACTCTGGACCTCTTCTTAACAAGCTCTCCTACTTTCATGTCTTCAAACGTAAGAAAAGAAACAAATCTTTGAGTTTCATTTGGGTTGTTTGCAGGAACATAGGCGGGCAACATACCTGTGGCTACAACACTGAGGAAAACTGGCTCCCCCCAGAAGCCATGAACTACCAATGCCTCATCTAGGCATGGGGCCTCATGAGTCCTTCCCACCACGCTTAGAACTTCAGTGTTTTGTAGTGATTTTTTTGTGTATTATTGCTCCCCTGTTACATTTCTATTCATACAATGTGACATGGTACACCATTGCACACTTCTTGCTCAGAGTTCTGCATTTTTGTAATTTATTTTTTAATCTCTAAGTTGTTAGTGTTGGGCTTCATGGTTATAGATACATACCCAAAGTAACACTGTAATGATGGCAATTTCTTAAAACAGCATTGTAACAAAGGGAAGGAGAATTTGCAAAGATTAAGGGGTGGGTTGGTTGTACTGGTACATTGAAAAAGCGTGCGATAAGGATCCCTCATACTGGGGGCGGGGGCTGAGGTACAGAAGGTCAGGAGCATAAGCTTTTATTGGGCATCTTTGTATGTGTGTGTGTGTCTATGTGTTTGTTTTCATGTGTGCTTGTGTGTGTGTGTCTTTGTGTTTGTGTGTAGGTGTTTATATTTGGATTCACAGAAGTAGATTGACTATGTCAAAATGTATGGATATTTCAAATGACTGTATTATCTGTTACAACTTTGCTTTCCAGATGAGCCTGTGCCATTTAACCCTACTACCATAAATGGGAAAATGAGTTTTCTTTTCCATGTACCCATCAGCATTGGACAGTATAATTTTAATATTTTTTAAGTTAAATTCCTTGGTAGAAGTCATTTTAATTTTTAAAGATAAATTACTTGGTAAAAGTAACCTCCTTTTCATTTTAATCTGAAGAAAGATGGGTGTCACCTATTACTGTGTTCTCTCATGAGATCTTGTGAGATTATTTATTGTGGTATCTTCCAGAGTGATTTAAGAAGCATTAGAAGCTAGTTGTAAATCTTTTATGTAAGTAGTGATATCACACACCCAAATGCTTACACACACACACACACACACTGAGTATAGAAGGTAGAATACCTGATAGTCAGGTTTAGATTGGTGTTGACAAACTTTTTCTGAAAGGGTTAGAGTATAAATATGATAGGCTCAGTGGTCACAGTCAAGATATTGTGTAAGTAAAATTAAAAACTAATTTGCACAAAATTTGATATAACCAAATCATATTAATACTTGAGTGGATTTTTATGTCCAATGCCCACTTGGGAGGGTCTTAACTGCAGATTTGAAGTTTGTGTCTCTGACCTCAGGTTGGTAACAGATGTTCATATTGATGGAAAATATTCAAGCTATTCATATTTAGCATTGTGTGAGCCACTTGAAGGCCAAGACTGGCTGTACTTTGCTTTAGATGGTGACTTGTGTAAGCTACTGGCCTGTCGAGGGTTTTCCATCACTGAGATAAATACTTGAAACATCTTCCAGAAATAAATGGATTATTTTTGCTTGCCATCTTGAAGGATCTCATTCATGGCCAGATGAGCCACTGGACAGCATTTGGGAGCCAATGGTGGAGCAGAGTCACTCCACTCTGAGCTAGGAAGTAAGAGAAGGTGAGAAGAAGGGGCTTGGGTCTCAAAGACATGCCACCAATAACCTAGAGTACCTCCAGAAAGCACTGTCTTGGTGGAGATGAAGGTCTTACCATGCGGCTCTGATGGACATTTGAAATCCAAAGAGCAATTGCTTTCTTAAAACACTGTCTGGTGATGAGTTTCTGTTCCATTGAAGGCTTTATTTGAATCCTCTTGGGTATCTATAGCATCCTAAAGCACTTATAAAAATGTGTGCATGCACACACATCAGTGTATGTACATTTCTGTGTATAATGTGTGTAACTGGGGCTGTGAGATAACTTCACTGATAAAAGGTCTCAGAATTTATCTAGCAACACTCCTGTGTTGAATCACTTCCTCTGGATGCAGAGGTGAGAAATGGAAGAGGAAATTTGACTGTAAAGACCCTAGTTGGGTCTGTGGGGAGAGAGTATAAATGCCTGGAGTCTCATTTTGGAGCCCTGGTGGGCCTAGGATTGGCTGTGTAGAATAGAGTGACATCCTGCCTATGCCTCCCAGTGCTGGGTCACATGCATGTGCCTACGCAGGCCATGCCTCTGTGAGCATGAAGCCAGTTACAGCTTTGAAAAGTTATTCTTCTGATAATTTTGGAAGGTTTGTGGTTTTGGTTTATACTTACTGTTCAGAGAGAGAGAGAGAGAGAGAGAGAGAGAGAGAGAGAGAGAGAGAGAGAGAAAGGGAGGGGAAGAAGAAAGAGGAGGGAGAGAGAAAGAGATGAAAACTCTTAATTTTCTACAACCTTTTTTCCAAGTCTTTCAAGTCTTAACATTTTTAATATTCAAATTTTATTTGCTAATTATTTCTTGACTAAGCCATTCAATTTCTATGGTTTTAAGGAAGGAAGAAAGAAAAAGGTGATTAGAAAAACTAGAAATGAAATAGAAAGATAACTAAAATGTAAAAAAGCTATTGAGTCCTTTAACCCACGTCAGAGCACCACTTCTATCTTAAAATTTCCAAGAATTCGCTCCCTGAATCGAAGACTTTATTTTTCTTTAGACTTCCAGAATGAACAGGTTTTTAAGAAATCTATCAAAACTCTTAACAAATGTAGCTGTTTTCATGGGCATTCTGGTACGTGGATTGGCTTTGCTTGTCTCTTTCCCTCTCTGGCCTCTCCCCTCCCCGCATCCTTTGCATCCTTTGCATAGTCCTGGCTGACCTGGAACCTGTCATATAGACCGGACCAACTTTAAACTTGCAATGATCCTCTTGCCTCTGCTTCCAGAATGCTGGCACGACTGTAGTTACTGCTATGCCCAATCATTATAAGACCAATGACTGAGAAAAATATAAAGATTGTGTCTCTTTCTACTGCCTAATCAAATATAATTAATACATGATTATTTAATTTGCTCTTGTCATTTACATAACAAACTATCCTTACCTTTTCTTTATAAATCACTTTGACCTCCCTTTTGTTTAGTAGACTGAATGATGCTATATATTCTCTACATCTATGTCTATAATTCTATATATATATAATATAAACTATGCATTTTTTAAGACAGTGTGTTATTAAATTCCTGCTTTGCTCAGACAGAATCAGCACAAGAGAAAATTGCACCACAGTTAATTTCGGGTTTGTTTCTTCTTTTGTTTACTTCCAGGAACATTTTGATAAATAGTGTCCCAAATTTATATTACTGTGGTCTTCTTGACAGTTGCCACACTGTGTGTTCTCCTCATCCACAGACTATCTCTTTAGCTGCTGAAATGTGTGCTATTTTAAAATTTTTACTTCTGCCCTTTGTATTTTAGACATAGCAGGCCTTTACACTTGCTCATAGATTTAGACTATGTTTCTTGATTTTATAAGCAAAGTTTGCTTCAAATGCCAATTACTGTCAAATGTCAGCTGGACTCCCAGGGCTTTGTGACAGTTCGCCATTAGAGCAGCAAACAGGACACCATCAGCTTATGAAGTGGGGGCTGGATGCTTGATTGACAGTCCTGGGGGTTCAGACCACAGTCTGATGTTATTGGTTTGGGTTTAGGGTAAGATAGAGCATCAGGGTGGAGGGTGTGGTGTGCAGAGCTGTTCATCTCATGTCTGAAAAGCAAAGACAGAAGAGAGAGAGACAAGAATCCTCAGTCTATATCAGTTCCTACTGAACTAACTCCTCCTACTAAGTCTGAATTCTTGAATTTTCTACCCTCTCCACCAACCAGGCTGGTGATCAAGGCTTTTATACTATTGTCTTTGAGGGATAATCTATGACTTTTGCAACTAAATTTTTACATTAATATTATTAGTATTGGTAAATGCATGATAATTACTGTTAGAACAAATTGTTTAACCAGATAGATAACAATTCCTTTTTGTTTTGGTTGTTTTTTAAGATCACATCTCATGTAGCTCAGGCTGGATTTGAACATGCTGTATAGCTGAGGTGGTCTTTGGCCTTCTGATATGCTTGTCTTCTTTTCAAAGTACTGGGTTTACGCATGTATGCCACCAAAGTAGGCTGGTGATGTAATATTCTCCCACTAGATATGAAATGGGATTTCAGAGTCCTTCACTTATATCAATCTTTTCCTGGGCCTGGGAATAAACTCCAGGCAATCTATTAATGGCTGTGGTTGCTTTGGGAAGACCAGCCATGCTTATCTTTGGGGGAACACCCATCCAATGGAGGCTCTCACTAGGAGTGCAGGTTATTTAGGTCAAATCAGGTTTGTTTATGTGAACTGCAAACATTTGTCTTTGTGTAGATGCTGCTGGTGTCTGCTTACTTTGACAACACTATAGCATTGAGACACACACATGAGGCTGGAGGGCATATTGCTCCATTGATGTGTCCTGGCCAGTGACTCCTCATGAATGTGGGCACTGAGAAAGAAACTAGGTTTGAAATGGGATAACATGAAAAGACCAGGGCCTCATTGTCACCTTTGAGTGGCCTAGAGGCTCTGCGCCGACCCTTTGCTCTATCATTGGTGGTGGATTAGAGTCTTGTCAGCACCTGCCTATGTCTTGAGTTCTCGCCTCTCAAGACTTCAATGGCAACTGCATTTTATACTGGGATTAATATATCATGACATTTTCCTTCTTTGACAGTTATTACCCAAATAGAATTTCTCTAAATTCCTGTACTTTAAGGACACAGACTTGAAATAGTCAGCTGAAGAATTTGATATATGGAAATAATTCAGCATCGTTTTTGTGGATCAAATTTTCTTGTTGAAGTTGTCAGGAAGAGGGGGAAATAGGGATAAAGGCAGGCAGGGAAGAAGGGGGAGGGGAGAAGAGTGAGGGTTAGGGAAGGAGGACAGGAAGAAATAGGAGAAAGTGAGGTACGGAAGCAAACGTGGGTGGATGAGAACTGGAAAAGGGAGGGGGATGAATGGAGGGAAGAGGGGGGGGGAGAGAGGAGGGCGGACGGGAACAGGAAAGCAGGCAGGTACAACTGAGAACTCAGAAGTCCTTTAAACCATCTTCAAGATTTATTTATCATATTATTTATTCATTATTCTACATGTATGAGTGTTTGGCCTGAATTTGTGCCTGGTGCCCTCAGAGGTCAGGAGAAGGCAACAAATCACTTAGAATGAGAGTCACGGGAGGTTCTGAGTAGCCATGCGGGGCTGGAAATTGAACCCCAGGCTTCTGCAAGAGCAACAAATGCTCTCAACTGCCTAGCCATCTCTCTAGGCCCCAGAAACGCAAAAACCTTTCTGATTGTAGTAAATAATGGCAGAATGTTTGGGGGCCCTAAACAGATTTTGGACAAGTTAAGCAGGTTTTTGACTTGGTAAGCGTCAATTAATGTCACCTTGAGGGAAGTGACAAAACACAACTTAAGAATTTTTGTCTGTCCAGTCTTTCCAGATAACACATTTGAGCTCCACATGTAGGTGATTGGGGGTGGGTTTGTTCTGGTGCGGTGGCCCTCAGCTAATTTTAAGTAGTCTCTCCTGCAGAGCTATATGTAAAATGATTCGAGGTGTCACACCCAGCTTCACACTTCTTTGGGCTCATCGTACCTTCTGGCACACACATCTTTGATGGGCATGAAGAAATGGAGTCA
Source organism: Sigmodon hispidus (assembly GCA_004025045.1). Taxonomy (NCBI): domain Eukaryota; kingdom Metazoa; phylum Chordata; class Mammalia; order Rodentia; family Cricetidae; genus Sigmodon; species Sigmodon hispidus. Next base: position 102,964 of record PVIH01002331.1, on the reverse strand, counting down.
GATCTCACGCATAGTTCTTTTACAGCATCTTTCAAAATCAAGTGAATGGACAGGGGTTCAGAAAATGCTTCTGGTAGACTGCCTCCTTCATCTTTCCTCAATGATTTCAGGGTGTGCTGATGGATGAGCAGTGTCTGTTGGAGGAAGTCTACATGTGTGAGGCTGGAGGGCACTGCCAGGCCAGCACCAAGAGGGTTAAGCTGCTTGCCGGTGCGAACAATGGGAGCTGGGTAGCTCTAAATGAAATGAGCTGAATATTTCATTCGGCCACTCAGCTGCCTGCTCCAATTGCCTCCTTTGCTAAAATAAGAGCTTAATCTGAAGTGACAACAACATCAGTTTCTGCGTGCTCCAGTCACACTGAACATGACTTCCTTAACATAAACACTATTTACATGGACTGTCTGGATAGAGCGGGGAATCAGGAGCGTGCCCAGCTAAGACACAGGCTATGATGAAGGATGGGGAGCAGGCAGCTGAGAATTAACATCAGCAAATGAAAGCCTGACCCTCAGAGGGCATGTCCCTGATACATTTCCAAATGAGAGAGCATTGCGCCAGTAACCCCAGCTTCTGTCAGGTCCATGGCATTTAAAATAAAATAGCACCTTTTCAGTTTAGACACTTAACCAAATGCATTATGTCTGACCCATTTTCCAGCTTTTGTGACACGAGGGGACAGATCCCTAGCTGCAATTATTAGGATCGTTCGAACATTTGCAACCAATAACCTCACTCACTCAGACTTCAGCTCATTGCAGCGTGAACTCCTTCTAGATAAAGAGGGCATTTCATTCTAGGGGACAGGGCAGCCAGCAATGTCAGGGGAGTGGCAGACAAGATGTGGCCTTTGAACTGCAGGCTTTGATATCACTGGGTTTGAAGGTGGTCTTCAGCTGAAGAGTCTAAAAGATTAGAAATATGGTTATGAAAATGCACTGACTTATCAGAAGCTGCAAAATGATTCAAGTGACTTCTTTCCAATACTGGAGAATACATACTGAGGCAGCTATCAATCTGGGCTCTGAGTTATCGATGGCTTCTGTCCATGAGGAGAATGCTATTGGATCAATTATCTCCACTGTGCTAGTCTCCTTGGGGGATTTTTTAGGATCACAAAATATCGAAATATTGTACTTAGTTCTATTAGGGTTATTGCTAGTTAGTGGAATTTAGTGGTTTCCTTATTACTCTCCTGAATAAGAAAATAAAGGTACAGAGTACTTGTTAGGATGTTGAAATCACACAATCTGTAGAGTGCCAAGGAAAATGTGTGTTGTGTATATGCATTTGTGTACATGTGTATATACTTGTGTATGTGCATGTATATTTGTGTGTGTGTATATGTATTTGTGTGTGTGTGTGTGTGTGTGCAAACATTCATACAGAGGCAGAAGACCCACCTACGGCATCATTCTTCAGGTGCCATCTACCTTGGCTTTTAGAGACAAGGAATCTCACTGGCCTGCAATTTCTGAAGTGGGCTGGTCAGCCAGCAAGTCCCAGGACTGTTTGGTTCCATCTCCCCAGCATTGGGATTGCAGGACTGCTCCATCATGCTTGGCCCTTTTTATATGGGTTCTGAAGGTTGAACTCAGACCATCCTGTGGCAAAGCAAGGATTTTACCAACTGAATTCTCTCTGCAGTCCATGGTACCAATTTTATTTAATTGTCTCTGCTTTAAATCATCACAAATGCTTTTTCTCATTTTCAAATCAGCTCTCTTAAAAATTTCTTCAGTTGATTGTTGTAGAAGGATATTTTATATGAATGTAAGTCTTTGGAATCTGCTGATAAAATGGCAGTTCTTTATTGCCCTTGTACCAGTTGTTTCTTGTCTGTGTTGGACATTCTCATCCTGTCCTCCAGGCTCTGATTTGTGTTATTTGGTCACCATGGGAATAGGGCAGTGTTCTGTGACACAGGAGGCATGATACTCCCAGAAGTCCTGTTAGAATGTTCAGGTGTCAGCATCTCTCCACTGAAGAATAAATGAAACGGATAATGTGACTTTGGGTTTGTTTTTACCTCTTGGGGACACATAGGCCTGGATTCCTCCTCAGAAGAGGGGGAATTTCTTTCCTCCACATGTGCTTTTCCAAATTCAGTCATGTCAGCGCCACTTGCTGTTTTAGGAATAGTTTTTTAGTACTCTTTTTGACTTAAACATGGACAAGAAGACAGTGTGGGAGCCCTTCCTCTTTACTGACCCGCTCTTAGGGCCCGTTTTATGAGGACCTCCAAACAAGGGAAGCTTTCTCACCATCTGGAGAGGACACAGACACTTTCACAGATATTATTTGCACAATGTATCTTGTAAGGCAGGTCCCACATGCTAAGAGCCAAAAAAAGTGGGGATTACCATTCCTGTGAGACCTAGATGTCAGCATCTACCTCTGGGAGGAGCCAGCTATTCCTTCAGTTTGTGTCCATGTCTGAGGGCAGAACAGTACCAGGTGGGGGCTTTGCTGTGCAGTGGGCAGGGGAGGCAGCGTCCATTCTGTAAGTGAAATCAGAGGCTTCTATAAGTCCCTGGGGAGCACATTATCTCTATCCCCTGTCTCGGCTTCTCTCAATGATGCTGTTTTAGATAGTCATTTCTTCCCTCTCTAGAGATGTCCCTGGTGTCTTGCTGTCTCTTATCATGAAGATACGCTTATCTCTTGTTAGAAATGACAAAATGCCCTCGGCAGGTGGAAAGCTTTTGAAATTGGAGCCAGCCTCAGCTACATAGTAAATTCTAGAGTAGCCTGGGCTACAAAAGGATACCCTGACAAGAAACGGAATTGAAATAAATCCCAGAAGACACTCACTCAAGAAACACAGGCTCCAAGGGGACATTGTCTGAAAATAGACTCTGGGTTTCTAAGAAGTCTCTTGTGCATTATTTCTGTCCGTGGCGCTTGGCTACCCAATGGCTGTGTGCTCACATCCCATTTGCAGTGTTTCGGGGATGCATAGGTTCTCATCACGTTTCTCTGATGATGTGGAATGTTTGGAGAATGTTTCACCATCTGAAGTTCATCTAGAAACAAATCACCTTCTAGAAAATGAAGCCAGAAGTTATGCTCTCCATTGATTTTTAAGTTATAGAGGAAGCTGTTAACTGCATGTTATATGTGTTGGATTTGATCTTAATTCATCCTTCTTTGAAAGTGGATGGACAAACTTTATGTTTTGTTTTAAAATTATTCAGGTTAATTTGGAACCCAGAAGGTGGAGTTAGATCCTGTAGATGTGGAATTACAGGGTTTTTTGGTTGTTGTTTGTTTTATTTGAGAGCGACCCTTTGTGGGTACTCATATGAGAACTCCATCCTTTGATAGAGCAGTAAGTACTCTTTCTGGCTGAGTCATTCCCAGGCTCCTTTAAAGTAATTTTAATCAGATATAGGGATACCTAAAAGTTGTTCATGTTAGGAGAGGCCATACAAGGTTCTGACATGTATATACAGTGTATGTTGTTTAAATCTGCTGAAACATATTTATCTCTGTAGTATTTGTTCCTTTATGATGAACATTTAGCTCTTTGAGAGTCACTATATTTTGTTATTATAGTTACTCAAAATTCAAAAAGCAAAATTTATTATATTTAAAATTAAACAGTGGTATCTCATAATCCCCCCTGCTGTGGGGGAGGGGGAAGGGAGGAAGAAACAGTGAATTCTGCTATCTTTTGAGACTGACCTTAGGCTCATGGGTATCCTCCTGCCTCAGCCTCCCGAGTCCTAGGAGTCAAGGTGCCTCACAGTTTCTTAAAGAAAAGCCTTACCATTTAAAATATACAACTTCAGCAATGAGTCCTTGTTTTCACAGAAACCTCCACTTTCTAGCATGATCCACACACGGAAGTGTACACCTCTCCCCAGCTGCTGCCTGGGCTGCCTAAGGTTCTTAGGATTTACACAGTAAATTCCCAGCACAAGAACCAACCTCGAATCATAGCACATGCTTGGCTGTCTGGAGTTGGCTGCATGATGGCAGACACAGTGCGGGTCCTGTGCCCTCACTGGTGGGTGTTTCATCTTTACTGCTCAGTAGATATGCTGTCTGGGACCTTGGTGGTCCATAATTGTGCCTCACCGCCAGAACCACAACCAGAAAAGGCAGCATGGTGGCTGTAGCAGCTGCCTTTGCAGAAGGTAGTTGCCGAGCCGATACTGAAGAGCTTGCTAATTTGTTTAATAGACAGAATTTAGAGCAGGGAACAGGGTTTGTCTGCTAGCTGTCATCAGCCATCAGCCCCAGGCCGCTCCAGGCAGTGCACTTGCTTTTTGCCAGATTCTAATTTTGCTTTATTTTTCCTTAGCTTCCATCTACTTTATTCATTTATTATAATTGGAAGAGCAGTGGCTGAGATAGAAAGGAGGGATAATATTACTTGTGTTTCACTCCTAGGCTAGTGGGCCTCATATACTGATACTCACTGGCAATCAAAGAACCAGCCTGGACTTGCTTGTTACTGGCTGATGGAGTTGCAAGAAGGTCTCCTAGGAGAGAAGGTCTCATAAGAGCTGAAGGCATATCCTGACTGCAGTTTTTCACAAAGCTAATCCTAGTCCTCCATATTTCTCTTTGTCTCCACCAGGCTCAGAGGTAATGTTATTATTAGAGTGTTTCTTTAAGATGCACATGTGAATCTTTTAAAAACCATTTTCTAAATATCTTTATGTATTGGGTATCACTATAAGTGACAGAAATAACTATAGTGAATAAGGCAAACTAAACCTCTGCTTTGTAGAAATTTAGAAGTAAAATAAAAACATAAAAATAAAACATATATACATACATATAATGTGTGTATATATGTCTATGCATACTTGCACACATATATACATAAACAGTGTGATAGTTTGAAATGGTTCCCATAGTATAGGTGGTATGGGACCATAGGAATAGATATGGCTCTATTAGAGGAAGTGTGTCACTAATGGGTAAGCTCTGAGGTCTCAGAGGCTCAAATCAGGCCATTAGTTCAATGTCTCTACCTGCTGCCTGTAGATCCAGATGTAGAGGTCTCAGCTCCTTCTCCAGCACCATGTCTACCTGCATGCTACCATGCTTCCTACCATGGTGATAATGAATTAAATCTCTGAACTGTAAGCCAGCCCCAATGAAATGTTTTCTTTTAAGAGTTGCCATGATCACCATGTCTTTTCAAAGCAATAGACATCCTAAGACACAAAGACAATGGTAAATCAAATAAAGTACAGAAGCAGGGAAAGGGCAGTGCTAGTGTTGTTATAGCTAGTAACATAGGGAAAGTTCTATAGCCAAAAGTTTTCTGACCCCCACAATCTGGGCCCCACAATCCAAACAAATCTCTCCCACCCATGACCCTGCAGCTGCTTATAAAATAATTACTAAGAGGTTAATATTAATTGCAAAGTATTTGGTTTATGGCTCAGGTTTCTTGCTAGCTAGCTCTTGCATCTCAACTTAACCCGTTTATATTCATCTATGTTTTGCCACATAGCTCACGGCTTTTTCTGTGTTTCATTACATTTTGCCTTCTTGGTGGCAGCCTGTAGCATCTCCTTGACTCTGCCCTTTCTTTCTTCATCCCTTATCTATATTTGGAATTTTTGTTTGCCTCAAAGCTTCCTTGACATAGGCCAAAAAGTCCCTTTATTAACCGATGACAATGCATAGCATACAGAAAGACATCCCACATCACTTATCCTTTTCTGTCTAATCAAAAAGGAAGGTTTTAATTTCAATATAGCAAAATCACATAAAACAAAACAGCTACCAAGCAAGAATTATAGTTACAATATCTAGTCTATTTGTACTTAGCAAAATTAAAGGAAATATTCTATCATCTACTTTATCCATGTTAGTTTCATATCTGATGTGTCTTTTATTATAACTAAGGAAAATTATAACTACCTAGTAACCCCATCAAGGACTATAGAAGAATATATTATTATCTGAGTAAACAGGAAGTACATTGCAAGCAACCTTCAAGTTTTAGAAATGACAGAGACACCTGGCTGCCTGGCCAGTCACCTAAAGTTCCTTTGTAATGTTGGGGCATCCATCTTTAACCCACAGGCCTTTGGCATGCCTTTCAGTGAAGCAGGAAATTTCGACTGTTTCATCCATTTTGGCAAGGTGTGTTGCTTCTCCTTGTGTCCTGTAGAATGTCTGGTAGTTTTTTCTGCGAAGCTGGGACCTGGAGGACCATCTTAGCTTCTTATGGCAAAGTATAAGAGCTCTTTTTCCTGTGGATCTTGCATGTCCAGTTTACACAGCTTACCTTTAAGCAGTCAAGGCAAAAACAATTTCTTGCCCAGTAGCTAACTTTTGCCACAAAGAATGTAAACTCCACATGGAGTTTCTTCAATGTTCATCATCTTTTTGAAGTAGATTGTTGCTGCCAGGAGTAGACATGTTTCACTGTCCAGTAAAGTCTAAGAACTGAAAATATTTTAAATGGGATATTCTGTAGGTCTTTGAAGTATTTAAAGATTACCTATCTAATTGAAACTTATTTTGTATATCTAAAAAAACCTAACATGTCTATCAGTTTGATTATTTGGTAATTCACAACATACAGAAAGACATCCCACATCAGAGTTCTTTGAGCATCTGTGAGGATATGGAAGACAGGGAAATGGCCAAGATAAAGACTTGGGAGTGACTGAGCTCTCTGCAGTAGCAGAGATGACACTGAAGAAAAACACACACACATATGCACACATGCACACATGCACACATACACACACACATACAACACACACACGTTTATATCTAAGAGCAACAGCCCTTATGTTTTCATCTTCCATGTGGTGGGAAGCCCGGTATGTGTGGGGAAGTGGATTTGTCAGGGTTTGTCAGGTGCATTATTTTTAAGATTTATGTTATGCATGATGGGCATGTAATAACTGTCCATATTTATAGTTCATAATGTGATCCTTTAAATGTGGAGGATCATTTTAAAGAATATATGTACAAAGTGGGCTGTAGTAATAGAAAGAAGGGACAGGGATGTATGTTCAAAGGCCACCATAGTTCCAGCTAGAGGGATTCTTGGCTTTGACTACAGGGGCAGTGGAGATGATGTGAGGCGTCAGAGGACACTTGCATTGGAAGACAACTTTATGGGAGGAATGGGGAAGGAGAGGCATCCAAGGCAACACTTAGACAAAAGTATCCATACTATGATTTATTTTGGGAAAGACAGGGTGGGATGAGTTGAAAGCTAACTAGAAGTTGTTTTTGAACATCCAATTTTGGTAAATCAGGAGTAACATGCAAAGGACATTCCAGAAGCCTCAAGATGAGTGCATGCTGCTCTGAATTTAAAACAGAGGAAACCTGCTGGGTTCCTCCCTTTGACAGATTCCCCTGCTATCAGATCCTGATTTTAAAAACAACAGTTTAATAATGAGTTTATGATTATGGTCGAAGAAACCCATGCAGACAGTGTTACCCTTTCTATCTGTGGACTCTTCTATTTGCTACTTTAAAAAGTAATATACTTTAAAAAGTATATAAAACATACACACACACATATGTGTGCATCTGCCTGTGTATCTTTGTGTGGGTATGTACACATGAGTGCAGGTGCTCACAGAGGCCAGAAGAGGGCATCAGATCCCTTAGAGCTAGAGTTAGCAGGCAGTTGTGAACTGACTGATATGGACACTAGAAACTGAACCTGGATTCTTTGCAAGAACAGCCCATGTTCTTAACTGATAAGCCACCACTCCAGCTCTACATTTGTTATTTTTACACAAAGATTTAATGAGGATGCAGGAACCCTAAGAATGTGACTTGATTCCCTTTTCTATAGAACTCAACTTAGTTACTAACTTACTTTGACTTCCATGATACTAAAAACATGCCTTGGTTAAAACTTAATGGAATAAAATGTAATTGTGCTGAAATAATCCCACACGAGACCCAAAGATCAATTGGTTGATTATAGGTGGAATTCTATGTTGTATCAGTCACTTCTCTGTTACTGTGAGAACATGCCTGGCCAGAAGCAACTCACAGAAGAATTTGCATGGGCTTATAGTTCCAGGGGGAGGGAGTCCATCATAATGAGGGAGGCATCCAGCAGAATCAAGGAGCTTCATCACTCAGGAAGCAAACAAGAATATAAACTCTGGAAGCCTAGGCACCCTGTGGATGTGCTTCCTTCAACAATGCTTCACCTCTTAATAGTTTCATAATCTCCTTAGGCTATGTCACCAACTGAGGACCAATATTCAAATGCATGAGCTCCAGGAGTACATTTCTCATTCAAATCACTGAGAAGGTAAAGAGAGCTAGGGCTGTTTCCTTTGAATTCAGTTCCATGTGAATGAGTGTGCTGGACTCTGCAGTGGCCAGAGGTGGCCCAGGGACTGAAGTGGCAGGAGAGCTTAAGCTTGTCATTAGAGAAGATGAAGGGCCCAGAGAAATAGAATTTGCCTACTTAACAATTTTACTGATTACACATATTAGCCCCACTTTCCTTTCTAGTTTAAAATGACAGCAGAAAAGATGGCACTTTAATAGTCCAAGGAAATTATGTATAGCTTTTGCAAGACAAGAAAGATGTCTAAGAAGTTTATGTTCTGAGTTCTCTGCTTGTCTACCAGAGCTCCTTTCTCTAGGGCTGTGGAGTTGGGGTAATGGTGCCCCATCTACAGAACCTACATTTTATTGTGCTATACTCAGTATGATTTGTGTGGAGATTCATTAGTTTTGTTTTGTTTTGCATGGTTTTCTGATGAGGTTTCATGTAGCCCAGGCTGGCCTCAAATTTGCTATGTAGCTCAGGCTAGCCCTGAACTTCTAATTCTACTGTGTCTCCAATACAAGTGCTGATATCATCGATGTACAGCAGCACGTGTGTCTACTCACTTCTTTGGTGAAGACAAGCTCCCTGAGGATAGTGTGAGAATAGTGTGAGTTAGTGTAAAGAGTCCCTAGAGTGATGGGCCGTGGAAATGCTACATGCTGGGGTTCCACAGGGAGCAGGTAGAAAGGCCACTGCAGCAAGGGCTTTGCAGAAGCTACATGGATGACTTTTAGCATTCATTAAAATCAGCCTTTACTTCTACTTTTTACCACATTTTAACTACTATATTAAAAGTATTCGGGTATAATCATTTACAAAACCCTGCCAAACTATAAAAATGAGGACGCTCTGACAAGTGTGGACACTATCTAAACAAGTCCCTTGTACACTCTGTCAGTTCCAAAGGGTGTGAGATTCGGAAAACAGATAAGTTCTGGAGTGTGCTGTGTAATAGTATCTATGAACCTGAAACATTCTATTCTGCTGCAGGGAAACTCTGTAAGCAGGAAGATAAACAACTCACAGTTATATCAGGAAGTCCCTGAAACTAACCAGATTCACTAGGCCTCCTTCTGCCAGAGTAAGCAATAACAGCTGAGAGTCCCTTTCAGAAAAGCTAAGCTATCTGAAAGGCGGGTGTGTGTGTGTGTGGTGGGGGGGTGGTCATCAAACAAGCTAAGCTGCCAAGAAGATTCTGAGATCAGGTACCTGCCTGGAAGATGTGGGAAGCTGCTCAGCTGCCTGGAAGAGAGTTAGATCAATTGAGTCCTTGGAAAGAACATCCAACCTCTTAAGCTGCCTGTAGGCTGTGCAGTGTGTGCCAAGTCCTCAGCTTTGTGAGCTGTCACCTGCACTGAGGTGGGCTTTAATGATGCAGCTGTCATTGAGTTATTTCTGTTCCTGTGTCACTTCATCACGTTTCTATAAATAGCCCCTAGAATACTCATTGATTCACCAAGTTGGACATTGGTATCTGTACTTTGGTCTGTCTTGGCTTCTTTATCTGGGGTGTTAGGCATGTATAGCCCCCTAAATGTTCTGTCACACAGCATTGTGATGTGCTTAGCTGTGTGTCTTCATTTCTGGACATTAAGATGTGTCATGAACACTTAACAAAATATGCATTAGGCTTGAAGACATCAGCAAGTCAGGGGCTCAGGAGGTGGCTCAGCTCATAAAAGTCTTGGAAAGCCTTTGCGTCCCATGACCCATGTAAAGATTGTTGTGGTCACAGAGGCAAAAGCAGAAGACTCCTCAGTTTACCCACTGGTCCTGGATTACAGAGAGCAGTGACAAATGACTGCTTCAAACAAAGCTGAAGGTGAGCAATCACCAGAGGCTGCCCTTCACTCCCCAAAGCACCCACTCTCTACAACAAAACTCGCATAAAAACTGCCTAGTATTTTTCAGCAATATTTTACAGTGAATTTGACTGTTTACTAAAGGTCAATAGTTTTTTATTATTAGCTTTTTATTCCTATAAGCACTGTTTTGATTTTCGTAATTCACAAGTCAAAAACACTCAGCTCACCATCTCATAAACATTCATTTTAGCGGCAAAGGGCTTTAAGAAAATGAATTGTTTGGACAGATGGCCCAGTGAGGCCTGCTCCCTTGTCTTCAGGTCCACATTTTCTATGTTTCTTTTATCTTCACTGCTATTCTTTGGCTTCATAATGGAGAAGTAAAATTTAGTATTTATAAATTTTCTTCTTTTCCACTAGGGAGTCTGGATTCAATCTAGAAACTCCTTACAGAATTATGTAAAACAGTAGGGATAGGATTGTTTTATTTCTTTATTTAGAGACAGTGTCTCACTATATAGGTCTACCTGGTCTGTCATTTGCTGTGTAGACTAGACTAACCCCAAACTTACATAGATCTGCCTGGCTTGGCCTTCCACATGCTAAGATTAAAGACCTGTGCTACAGAGCCTGGTGGGATAGAATTATTTAATGTATATAAAACAATGCTTCCAGTCTGATGTATAATACATAAAAATAAAATGCAATGCCTAATATACTCTAGGGCTTAATAAAAGACAGCTGTGGTGGTGGTGGCGGCTGTGAGGTTGATGTCTGTGGGGATGACAGTGTCGTGAGGATAATGGTGTCTGTGGACATGATGATGTCTGTGGGCATGATGGTGTCTGTAGGGATGACGGTGTCTGTGGGGATGATGCTGTCTGTGAGGATGATATCTGTGGGGATGACGCTGTCTGTGGGGATGATGTCTGTGGGGATGATGGTGTCTGTAGGGATGACGGTGTCTGTGGGGATGATGCTGTCTGTGGGGATGATATCTGTGGGGATGATGCTGTCTGTGGGGATGATGTCTGTGGGGATGACGGTGTCTGTAGGGATGATGGTGTCTGTGGGGATGATGCTGTCTGTGGGGATGATGCTGTCTGTGGGGATGACGGTGTCTGTGGGGATGATGTCTGTGGGAATGACAATGTCTGTGGGGATGATGGTGTCAGTAGGGATGACAGTGTCTGTGGGGATGACGCTGTCTGTGGGGATGATGGTGTCTGTGGGGATGATGTCTGTGGGAATGACAATGTCTGTGGGGATGACGCTGTCTGTGGGGATGGTGTCTATGGGGATAATAGTGGTGAGATAGTGAATACATTTGTACATAGCTGTCAAAAGTCAATTTTGCAGTATTTTGGGGAAAAGTTAGGTAATTTATTATAAAATTAAAAGTATTTAATTTTGATTTTAAAAATCTATATAAATGTAAAAGGTAAAATGTGAAATTTAAAATGTGCTCCACATGAGATCTTAACAAACCGTTGGAAGTGTGAATGAACTTGTTTCTTTTGTCATCACTGTGACCAAATGGCTGAAAAGGAGCAAGTTAAATGAGGAAGCTTTGTCCTGGCTCACAGTCTGAGGTGCAGACAACAGCGGTGGGCGGGTATTGGAGCAGAGGTGAGGTGCTTTTCCCCATAACGTCTACAGTGAGGAAGCAGAGTGGCCAGGAATGGGGCAAGGAATGATAACACATTCCTGCTCAGTAACCCACTCCTTCCAGAGAGACTCAACCCCCTCAAAGTTCTACAACTTCCCAAAACAGTGTCACCAGCTGGGAAGCAGGTGTTCAAACACAAGCATTCATTGAGTTTAAGGCTCTTTTCTATGCCTTGGAAAGTGAGGTGGTTTATTCAGGATTAATGCCTCTCTGGGTCATTTGATCTGTGTTAGCACACAAGTCATACTTGCAGGGCTTTGCTATTGACACAGAAGCCTGGGCATGTGTGGACACTTTGTTCCAGTTGCCCTGATGTGACCATGTGAGGTCAGCTCTCTATGGTCCCCTAAAGGCCATCACCACCAACTCTGCTCCATCTGGGGAGCAGAGATTTGTTTGGAAATAGCCAGAGTGTTTTGGGATGATTGAACTGTCATTCCACAGGGATGCTTAGAGACACCATAACTAATCACCTACTATCTTCTGTGTGAATTCTACATGGGCAGTTTTGAGGGGGTTAAAATCAAATTCTTTATTACATTTTAGTTATTTCTTTTGTATATATGTATGTGGGCATGCACATATTGTGGAGCACATATGGAGGTCAAAAGACAGCTTGTAGAGGTCTGTTCTTTCCTACCACGTGGCTCTTGGGGATCACTCTCAGGCCATCATCAGGCTCACTATTGCAGTGCCTTTTCCAATAAGTCATCTTGGCGGCCCTTAGTGGAATTCATATTGCTTTATCTGTAGCTTTCATTTGTACTCTACCTGAAGTATCTATCTGCTATGGAATATGCCCCATTAGCTAACCACAAGCCTCCTAGATCTGTCTTACCCAGCTTATTGAACAACAAGCAATGTGCAGGTAACTCAAGCATTATCTAGTGCTAGGCATGATGATTGGTACATGCCCGTGATCCCAGCCCTGCAGAAGCAAACAGGAGGACTGTGATTTTGTGACTAGTCTTGAGACCAGTCTGAACTGTTTTGTCTATAAACAAATAATTACAAAATCTGGATACAGCTTTGAGAAGACATTTCCAGTGTAATTATTAATGCAAGATTATTAACAATGCACACAAAGGGATTCTTACAGAGGGATTCATATGGTGTCAATTAAATTTTTTGTTTTACTGTTCTTGTTCTATTCTCTGGTTTTAAAGTGGAAAGATATTATTTTATTGCTAAAGATTTTTTAAATGTAATTTCATTATCAGTTGATACAAACACCGATAAAAAAAATATTGGCACAGCAGAGATGTATGGATTCACCGAGTTCTCAGACAAACATCCTTGTGCCATGTACACCAAAGCCTGCTTAGCATTTTACTTCTAGAATACACCCATTTAATGGAAAGTTTAGTACTTAAAGAAAGTCTACTAAATTATATTTGCTGGCCAAAGCACTTTCAGCACAACCATGAGGAGCTGAGTTCAAATCCCAGCATCATGTACAATGCTAGACTCAGCATGTGCCCCTGTAACCACTCAGTGCCACTGAGGTGAAATGGGAGGTAGAGACGGGAATCCCAGAAGCCCACAAGCCAGTGAGCCTGGCATACAGAGCTATCAAAAGAAGAACCTGTCTCCAGCAGGGTGGAAGGTAAGGATTGACACATGACGTGGTCCTCTGACTTGTACACACACACACACACACACACACACACACACACACACATGCACACACACACACAGGAGAAGGGGAATTTAATAAAAGTAGAAATTTGCCATATCTTTCAACTTTGTAAAAATAATTTGTGTTAATTTAAAAAATGAAATATACATTTTACTTCTACTTGCTTCCTTTTTATGAAACAATGAGTTTGGTCCTGAGTTTGAGCCATTGATTTGTCAGTGAGTAAATCCATGTCTTGATAGAGGCAGAGTCTAGCTCTTTGGGCCCTGGCCAGCCTACTCTGGCCATTTGTAGCTCTCACACCACACACATTTCTTAGGCTATCCTGCTCTGCTCTGGTACATTCTGCTTGGAATCGCCCCTTAAGTAGCCTCTACTGCTGGGGGCTAGAGACATGCTAGTGGATAGTGGACAAGAGCACTTGCTGCTCTTGCAGAGGACGGGGTTTGGTTTTCAGCACCTACATGGTGCCTCACAGTCACCTGTAACTTCAATTCTAGGGATTCTGACTTCCTCTTCAGCCTCCACAGGGCATCGCCTGCATGAAGTGCACATACATATTCACATATAAATACAGGCAAACACTGACTCACTTATAAAATATTCTCTAACAAGTTTCCACTAGTGAAAGGGATGGACCAATTTTCTGAATCTTTCGCCGGTTGCCCTGTAGATGTTTTTCTTGGGAGTTTTATTTGTTTCATATTTCCGTGGGCATTACAGTGCTTTTTCTCTTTGATTAATTGCTGCTTATTGCCAAATAAACTCACAATATATAAAACATGGACTGTCTTTTCCTCAGTTAACCTTTCATTGAGGTAAAGCTGGATTCACATAACCTAGGCTATAATCAGTTTGCTGTGGTTATTGTCTTGACCCTAGCTATCCAGTACTTAGGGTGCCTGCAGTTTATGAATACTGTCTTCCTTTAAAAACTGTGCTAGGGGAACTGGGTCAATTAAAAATACTTACTCCTAACAAAGAAAGCAATCAAGCACCCTGAGTCCTGGTCTGGGGTGGTGTTTATATTGGGGTTCCACACACACTGGCAGGCTGAGGGGCAACACTCTCAGTACTTTACTAGATGCTGGAACAACTGGGCCGTGATCTTTGTTTTCCCACCAGATGGGTTATTTTAAAATATCACACAACTTCTGAGGTTATTTACATTACAAATGTGCTTCTTCACACACATCAAGAATGGAGTACTATGTTTTGACAGTAACTCTTTTATGAAATTATATGTTGTTCAAAGTAGAGTAAAATCCCAGTCATTCTCCATGGAGCAGGCTTACAAATCCAGATGAGGTCACATCTCTTTAAAGATGCAGTTTGATAATCTGCCATCAAAACAAAAGAATCCTGTTAATCCTCTCACAAAAGTGAAAATTGCTGATCAGGCCTCTGAGCTGGGCTGGCGGCTTGGTAATGTCTGTTAGCAGAGTAACTTTGAGAGGGGAGATAGCTGAGAAGCTTGGGGTGCCAGTCGTGGCCATCCTTATCCCATTTGGACCTGTTGTTTGGGAAAAACTGAGCTTGTCAATGGAGGTGGCTCTAGCATTGTGTTCTGGTGTTTTCCACCTCCCATGCTGATGACCGTGTAAGCCCCGCCCCCACCCAGCCCTTCCTCTCCCTTCCAGAATGCACAGGGTATAATGCCCTCTGTATTCTTTCCCTTGAATGCACTTGTCCTCTGGATTTTCATCATGAGTTTCTCTACAAACCTGGAGGGGTTTCTTTCCTTCCTTCCCATAGATAGTGTACTGGTATTTTGCAAAATAAAGAATAAATCCCACCTGAATGAAGAAATAGAATCCCCTGGAAAGAGTAATAATAAAGACTCTGAAAATAGATGAGGGCTCAGGCCATGACTCTGCTAGTCAAGTGATTGGCTGTACCTGAGTTTGGATCCCCAGAAGCCACATAAAAAGCTGGGCATGGTGGCATGCATGCGTGTGCTTGTAACCCCAGCACTGGGGACTTAAAGCAGACAGGTCCCCAGAGCTTGCTAGACAGGTAACCTAGGTACAGCAAGGGATCCTGACTCGAATAAATTAATAAATAAATAAAACAAATAGATAAAATTAATTAATTAAAATGGGGCAGAGAAGGCATGGAAAGCAACCTACTGCTGGTTTCTCCCCTCCATACATACCTGCTCAGACTGGCTTATCTGTACATACATGTGCATGCAACACATGTGCAACTCATAAATGTGTGTACATATATGCACACAAAGAGAAAGAGAAAAATAAATATTTGTGAATTACAAAACTCAATTTGAAGCAGCTTAACAAAGCTTAAGAAAAGATTGGGGGAGAGCAGAAGTAAAAACACTGCAAGGAAAATAGAGGGAGGGCAGGAGAGTGGATGGAGATGAGAGAGCACAGGAGAGCATGATCGTGCATGGGCCTCTGAAGGAGCAGCTCGATCTAGGACTCAGGCTGTGCAGGGGGATTGCTCTCTTGTCTACAGAGCACTTTGATTATTGGTATTCTTTCTTCCTACCATAGTGGTCCCCAGGCCCTGATCCATGGCAGACAGTACTGGGTCCTAGGGTACCATCAACACTCTTACCCCAATTGACCCAAATGGAGTATCTCAAGATGAGCCCCAGATAAGCTTAGCTTAGGTCAGGGGACAGCCTGGACCCATCAACCATGTGACCTCACCCATTTCTGACAAAATATAGATGAAGCATGCTTTTTGTTGCTCAGTAGAGTATTCAGACTTTATGAACAACTCCAAAGGCCACAGTGGTGTAAGCCTGAAGAGCTGCTTTATGTAAATTGATATCACCCATCCAGCTCGCCTCAGCTCTTCTGGTGTGTCCAGCTTTCACCAGAACACTCTGAGAGTGCATTTGACTGGGTTTCTCCTTAAAAGATGGCACCATTTTGAGGACTTTAATGCTGTTTTTCCATCTCCTTATTTCTTCAAGGAGTACTTCTGAAGTGTGAGTGTGGTGTGTACTGAGGAGACATCCCAGTTTGGATGTGGGAGCCATCCTGCTGCAGGTGACAGCTAGAAGTTTTGGCTTCGGTGCAGCCTGGGCTGCAGTAGGCATGCTAATCTTCAGTGAGATGAGACTATGTCCGGACAGAGCTCCATGTGTGGTGGACAAATGAGTCACCAGGAAAGCTTTGAGGCAGAGCATGGCCTGGTGGGACTGCTCCCCATCCAAGAAGCTTTCTGAATAAGAGCACTGTCTTTTTAAAACCAGTAGGGGGGTGCTGATGGAGGGCGCACTCACAGCGGTAAGTATAACACAGCTGTGCTCTGTTTATGCTTCAGCTACAATAAAAAAGCTATAAAATGTGGGATGTCATAGCTCCACTTTGCTTTATTTATACGATTTCCTCTGAGCCCTGTCACAGTGCACATTCATCTGCTAAAGTTGCAGTAAGAATGGAGATTAAAATATCACAGCTCAAAATAGGAGTCAAGCGGAAGGAGATTCATCATAGCCCTATTAAAAATATGTAAATATGGGAGTGAAGTCACTTTAAAGCTGTGCTGAGCTGAGGCAGGCTCCTCCTTCAGGAGTTAAGATCTCTTGAGTGAGTGGCGGGCTGTGCCAAGGACGGGGCTAAGGGACTTGTTCTCAGTGTCTTCCACCTACGGAAATCCTTTTAAGATAAAAGACCTTTTGAATTGCAAATTACATATGTTTTACTGTCCTCATGTCCAAATTGGTGATAGCAGGATTAGTCTTGGACCCTGGTGAACAGGGTCCAAACACTCACAATGAAGCTAGGGATGGAAGCCATGACCTCAAGTTCCAACTTTCAGTCAAATGATTTTAAACACTTACTGTAAGTCTGTCACTGGCAAAGATTAGTTCTGTGTCTAGAGGGTACATATAGGAGAGTAAGGAACGGGCCTGGACTATTAGGCTGGCGTAGCTCAAATGCTGTTAACTGCATGGGCTCTTTTCTTTGCAGCGAGTGCTTGTCCATGTCTGAGTGCCTTATTTTCCAAATGTGCAGTGTCTGTTGTCTTAACAGCAAGTGCCCAGTGGGCACCAGGAAGGACCTATCTATAAATGTGTGGTAATCATTCTCACCCTCCCAGGCAGCTGGATGGAGTATGTATAATTAACTCTCACATTTCACAGATCAGGACAATGCATGAGACAGAAGATCACACTTTAGTGAGAGTGAATCCAATGTCTGCTGTTTCCTGAGAGTATTCCAGGAACAGGAAAAGGGATGGTGACTCAAAGGCAGGGACTGTGGATTCCAGCACAAGCTCACGGCTGCCCTCAGTGTACTTGCCTCATCTGTAAAATGAAGTAAATAAAATGGACCCAGGGAGATGGGCCAGTCAGTAAAGGGCTTGGTGCACAATGGGCCCTGAATTTGATCATCAGCATCCACATAAAATCCTGTTGTAGTTATACAGGTCTGCAGTCCAGAGCTATGGGCAGAGATAGAGGGTCCCTGGAGTTTGCAGGGCAACAGGGTAACTCCGGGTTAAGTGAAGAGACTTGGTCTTCAAATATGACATAGAGAATGATTAAGGAAAACTCCAGAAGTCTCTCTCTCTTTCTCTCTCTCTCTCTCTCTCTCTCTCTCTCTCTCTCTCTCTCTCTCTCACACACACACACACACACACACACTCACACATACACAGGCACTCATACACAGACACACACAGAGATACAGACACAAAGAAACACACTCACACAGACACTCACAGACACACACACACACAGAAACATACACAGACACATACAACACTAAGGAAAAACTAATTGTTCTTTTCCTTTTCCTTGTGGGAAAGGATGCCTTCTTCCCACAAGGCATTCTTTGCCTACATCCAAGTCCCATGACCTTGCAAATAAACCCTTCGTAAGTCAGAATGTTGTTTCTATATTTTATTTGACTTTGGCTTCAGAGCCGACTGTGTAAACTTCTAATACATGAGAGTTTTATAATTTCTTCTGCTCCTGTTTTTTTATGTGGTGCTTCATTTGAACCCTGGGTACAGTTGATGGGAAGCCTAGAAGCTATGGGGTTTGGGTCGTGTGACCTTGTACATTTTTGTGCACTTTCTCTCAAGTGTAAGATGAGTCAAATAAAAGGGCTCCTGTCATAAAGTGGCTGTGGGAATAAAATCTGATAATATGTATAAAGCTCATAGCTCAGCACCTACCTGAGTAACTATGCTGAAACACTGAAGCCTTTTCTCATGATTATTTCTACTCCTTTAAGCCTTATGAAGAACGTCTGTCTGTTGCTCCTCACTGTTCCTGATCACCCTTTCTGCAACTGAAAACTGTTAAAGTCTTTGTCTATGACTACAAGAAGGTCAGATGACTTCTCCTCGTAAGCTGGTAGGCAGACTCACAAACTCCATAGGTACCAACCAGTTTCCAAGATAGCATGGATAGCATAGCTCTCTCCATGTATACATGGATCTCTCCTTGTGTGCATTGGTCCCTCCCTGTGTGCATAGATCTCCCTGTGTGCACAGATCCCCTCTGTGTGCATGGCTTTCTCCCTGTGTGCATGGCTCCCTCCATACTAGACAGAAAACAGGAAAGTTCTTGGAATTTGTCAAATGAACTAGACCATGCCTTAAGGGTTTAATTTAAACAAACTGCTATAGTACCTCAAATTTTTACCCTTGAAGATTTCAGGTCATGCTTTGTTTTGGAAGATTTTATAAGAAGACACTGGGAAATGTGCTTTGGGCTGGTGTGGGGGGGGGATGTAAGTGTCCACTTTTCTTATTGATTCTAAGGGAACTGATGTTCTTGGTTCCTCCTGAGTAGTAAGTGAGATAGTATGTCTTTTTTCAATAGCACAGGATTAAGGGAATCCAGTATGTATAGAAAAGATAGGATGAGAATTATAACTTTCACATCAAACTGAATAATTTAAGTAAGGAAAGTTTTGATAAAGTAGTATAACTTTGAGATACATTCAAAGGCTTAAGTTACCTACTTTTACACTACAATGAAGAGAATGGACCCGTGCTCATAGTCTGTTCTCCTTCCAGCACCCCACCCTTCTGGTCAGGTTGACAAGTTGTAAAATGTGAATGCAGAAATGCTCCCTGGTGAACCTGGAGTATGTCTCTGGGTAGACTGCTTGTCTGGCTTGTGTGAGGCCCTGAGCTTCATTCCCAGCACAGGTAGAACTGAGCCTGGTGCCTATAATCCTGGCCCTTTGGAGGTAGAGGCAGGAAGGTCAAGAGTTCAAGGTCATCTTTGGCTACACAGAGAGTTCAAGGCCATCCCGTGCCACTCGAAATCATAACAGTAGTAAAATGTGATGCTGTCTGTGTCAGGCCATCTGTTTCTGTTTGTTAGTTTCTCCCTGTCGGCTCTTGGCCGACAGGGTAGATAGAGTACTCCAGAGGTTTAAGCTTTAAGGAGATTCCACTCAGCCACCAGCCTGCACCTCATAGACCTGAGAAAAAGGTCATTGACTAGGTCATGGCCTTGTATTTAAATACCATTCTGCATGTAGCACTACTTGAAACATTACTATTCAACTTTAGTGCCTCTCTACAAATCAGCTATTCAGTAGACTTAATATTATACAAATCTGAGTATAAAAAAATCACACAAAATCTCAAAGAGAAAATTGCCCAGAGCATCCATATCTTTAGGAAATTTTTCAGATGGCTGATGACTAGTTTGTATATTGTCCTCTCTACAGGGGACAAACTCACCAGAACCTTCTCATTAAGACATGTTTAGGGAGAGGAATAGTTGTCATTATGGTGAACCTAAAATGTGTCTAGCAGTGTAGGTCATGTTGTGGGCTATTTACTTATAGATCAGTTCTTCCCCTAGACTGAGAATACTTCTCTGCTTTAGGATGTGTGTATTCTGAAGATGTGCTCCTTGACCTCCAAGGGATTTAATCAAGAGTTCATAGTATCTAATGTTAGGGGTGCTCTTCACCAACCCAGTATTAGAATGCAGTCCATACTGTATTAATCAAAAGCTTACATTATTAAGTCTGTGGCTGGGCAAACATCTAGCAGAAAGCCTAATTTATACTAGTGTGGAGCATTCCATGTGATTTATTGAATACTGCACTCACAGTGAGAAGCAGAATAGTTGAATAAGTGTACTTCCATGTCACCAAAAAGTCAAAACATCGTAAGTCACACGCTAGTGAGCTGGGGACAGGCTGTGTACATTAACTTTCAGGAGGAAATAGTGCAGACTTTGCTTGTTGCAAGGAACTATGATTAGTCTAAGCCTCCACACATAACCTTCATGAGAGTAAAGTCTGCTAGCCCATAAACCACTCAGGAGAGCAAATCCTACTCACATTATAGGACTTCCTTGAATGTATTATGTAGTGAAGGGTGGCCTTGAACCTGAATCTTCCTGCCTCTGTCTCCTGAACACTGAGATAATGTTCCTGCACCAGAACTGGAAATCTGGGGTGAACTTTCTTCCTAATAGTGTTTATGAAAGATACAGACATCAATTCTGTGCAGTTTAAATGCACCTTGATAAATTTCATAGCATAAGTACAGTATCTAGTCAGGATAAAGGGACAACATTAAACTATACCTGAGCAAGTCTCTTGAGTAAAGGTTTGACTGTGATACACCAGCAGAATAGAATGAGACATATGCACATATTTATATGTGTGCCATATGTATCATTTATTACATATTTATTATACACATTACGTATAACAGAAGTTATATGTCTATATATTAATTGTAAAATGTTTAAAAGATTATATTTCTCTATATTTACATGTTTAATAAATATTTATTTAATAAATATTCAATTATATTATTTTTAGAATTATAATTATATAATATATTAATATGTGTTTATTCTATATAAAGCCCATATTTATTTATTATTTGTTTGTTTTTAAGACAGAGTTTCTTTTTTCTGTTAAATCTGGCTATTCTGGATCTTGATCTGTAGACCTCAGAGATCTGTCTACTTCTGTCTTCTCCAAGTGCCAGAATTAAAACTGTGTAACCATGACACCCATCCAGCATCATTTTTCTTTTTTGGTTGTTGGGAAGTATACATATAGTTTTTAACATAAAATTTTTATTGACTATTTGAGAATTTTACATCATGCACCCCAATTGCACTCACTTCCTGGTCCCTCCAGTTCCACCCCTGCCCTTTGACCACCTCCACAAACAAAGGACAAGGAAAAAAAATAAAAAAAATAAAAAAGGCCAATCTGTGTTATCTATATACTCACTGAAGCATGGTTAAAATCCCAATTGCTGGGAAGTATATTTTTTAAAAGCAATACTTAGTGATATGACCCCTGTGTATGTTATCTCCTTGTCATTTGAACTAGATAGAATTCAGCTTGTTGTTTATCCTTCAATAATTGGTGCCTCAGTGAGAAAATGGCTGACATGAAGCCATGTTGGTCAGGTTTGAACAGAGGTATCCATGTTTTATAAAAAGAATGTAGTGGTGCAGAGAATGAGCCAAGAAACAAATACATATCCTGCTGGGGCTCCCCACCAAGCCCTTGTGAGAGATCTCACTCTGAGTACTTCAGGAGCTCTGTGTTGTATATGGGATGAGCCGTGGACTCTACTTCAGGAGAGATCATTGCTGTCTGAGCATCTCACTTTACAAAGGGGGGAGAACATTCTGAAAGAACTGACTGTGCACATAAGACCTGCCTCCTCATCATAGCCAGAAAGGAGAGCTGAATTTGACCAGTGTTCAGTTGCACAAGGAATAAGTATAGATTAATAAGTGTTATGTATTTTTCATTTGAAGGAGTTCATGAGTTGCCAGTACTGGGGAGAGTCTACAGGACTAGTTCAACATGGTCCTGGAGACCATGGCTTCCCATGGGCTTCTTGCTTCCCATGGGAAAAACTGAACAGAAGTCATTAAGATATGCATTTCCTATGTTCTTCTGTAAGAAATGGTCACAAACTCAGTGGCTAAATTGGTACCTAGGAACTAGCTCACTGTTGTACATGACAGTGCCCAACTCTCCTGCACTCTTTTATTCAGGCTATCACAAGGCTATAGTTCAGGGTGGCCAGGCTGTTTTCTTATTTGTAGACTCTCTAAAAATTATATTTCCAACTTCTCTTGTTAGCAAAATTCAGTTCTCTATGGCTGTAGTCTAGAGGACCCTGTTCTTTGCTAGCTAGATTACCTATTGTTCACAGATTCTACCTTCTGTCTCCAGCGTGCAGCCCTCCATCCTGAACAGAGCAATGTTGGAGAAAACCCATCTCATGATCCAGATCCCAACCCTTGGTCTCTAGAATAAGTTTTTGAACACTTAAAAGACCAGTCTAAGCTTCTCCACATAGCCTGCATGGGAGTTAACTGTATTATTTGATAAATACCTCCCAATCCATATCTAAAATACCAACATACTTGTTGGAGATGTGAAGATGTGGAGATCCTGGGGGCTATTTTCTAATTCTACCTTCTAAAATGTTATTATTAATTTAATAAAAATTCCAAATATATAGGCAAAAAGCTACATAGAATAACCTGAGCACTTGGGAAAAGCAAAAAAATTAATTAATATTTTATTAGAAAACAATTGTAATTTTAATGAAGTTACTTTTTAATATCCTGCCTTTCTCAGTCTAACATAGATCTTTTGCGTTTTGAATGCTGTATGACCCATTCAATCCTAAATGTCACTAACTATTTACATTATCAAATAGCAACAAAACAAAATAAAAACTTTTTTATTTTGAATCTATTAATAGAGAATTGGAAATGGTTTCTGATTGCATCGAGCAAGATAAATAATAGGTAATAATCTCCATGTTTTACAAACATCTTCTGGTTCAAGGATTTAAACCATGAGAACTTTAAGCTAACATAAAGTTAAGTGATAATGCTAGTTACCTTTCAAAACTTTTTTAAACTTTGTGAATGGCAGGGAGACAGGTGAATTTAACCAAATGCCCAGGTAGACATTGTCAAAGTGAGAGGAAGCCAGATAAATCTCACTTCTGACACCAATTATGACTGTAGGGGTTTCTGTAACCATTCTCGGGTTTGACAACTTGCTAAGAATCCCAGGGCTCACAGAATCCTCTTAGACTCACAGCTGACTGCAGAGGAAAGCTTCAGACTAGAAACAGCCAAGGAAGATGTAAGGCAGAGTCTGGGGAAGTAGTAGCATAGGGGTTCCCTTACCGGAGATACGTTTTTCCGCATTGTCAACAAAGATAAGCTTACAACAGCCTTTGGTGCCCAGAGTTTGAACCAAGACTTGAACATACATTGTCCATGGATGGGGCTTGCCTTCAGTCTTCAGTTCATCCTGGAGGGTGGTGCTGAGCTGATGGCTTTAGTTTCTAGCCTTTAATGGATGCATAACTATTGTTACATGGACTGAAGCCCCTATCACAAATCATGCTGGTAGATTGTAGCCTGGACAAGGCCCCTAGCTAACCAAACATACCCCTATAACGTTCAAAGTTGCAGGGTTTCATCTTCTAATATTGGGGAAGGAAGCATCTGTTTGAGGTAGATTTCTCAGATAATAACACCAGCCTTAGACAAATGCTGTACATGGTAAGATCACCTTTTCCTTTCAACAGGAATATTGCAAATATGCTATACTTTGCAGATAGCTGCATTTGTCAGGACAAAGTAATTTACTCAAGATGGGCCCCAACTCTAAAGGACATAATCAAAATGTGTACCTGCACTGTACCCTCAAAAGCAAAAGATGATTGCCCAGGGATCAGATTATACCAGCTCTCAGCACACACTGAGAAGCTCCCTTTTGCAGTGGTTGGTGGTTAAAACAGATATCTACTACAGCTTGCCCAAGTGCAGAGAGAAATGCCTGTGGAATGCTCTACCACCCCCAAGGCTCAGAGAACCCTTGAAGGCAAAACAGTGTGGTGAGATTGCAGGAGCCGGAGGTCAGGTGAAACAGTGTCTTCTGGATCCAACAGGGCTGCTGCACTCAGGAACTCTCAGCAGCTGTGGTTGTCTGCACAAAATATGCAGACAATCCAGCAAACTAACATTGTTTCTGGTTAAAGGAGGGGTTCATGAGGCTCCATCCCTAACTTAAGACTTATTGACAATTGATGGACATCTGGGAAGAGAGGTCCCCTGGAATGTCAAAGTTGTATTAGTCAGGGTTCTCTAGATAAACAGAACTGCTAGAATGAATCTTTGTCTGCCTATCTATCTATCTATCTATCTATCATCTATCCATCATCTATCTAAGTATCTAAGGGATTTATTAGACTGGCTTACAGGTTGTGGACCAACTGTTCCAACAATGACTGTTTTTTTTTTTTTTTTTTTTTTTTTATGGAAAGTCTAAGAGTTCAATAGTTGCTCAGTCCAGGAGACTGGATGTCTCAGCTGCTCTTCAGTATATGCCAGAATCCAAAAAAATCAGACTTCTTTGGATTGAACTTGCCAGCAAAAGTGAGGGCAGGCAGGCAAAAAGCAAGTGCTCCCTTCTTCCATGTCCCATATATAGGCTGTCCCCAGAAGGTGTGGCCCAGATTAAAGCTGGGTCTTCCCACCTCAATGATCCAATGAAGAAAAAATGCTTCACAGCTGTATTCAGCAGTTTGAGTTTTAGTTAATTCCAGATGTAGTCCATTTGAAAATCAAGAGTAGCCATCACAACCATGCTCCAGTACATGGTTCCACAGCTATGCATGTTTAGGCATTTTGGATTAAGTAGATAATAACATAAGAGGAGCTGAAATTTGGTGTGGGACATGGAGGAAATTGTGGGAAGAGTTTGATGTGTGTTTTGGGGATGATATGATCCAAATACTGTGTACATGCCTGAAATTCTTAAAGAATAAAAAAAAATTAAACACAAAAGACTATAATAAATGTAGAATGAAAATTTAGAAGCCATTGTGGTTGAGAAACAAGTGTTCACAGTAAAGTTGCCTCTCAGTTGTGATGTATTCTGTTTTAATAAGGCAGATTACAAGGAAAAATGGTCATTTCATAGATCAACATCTTCCTGTCAGTATGGGTAGGGCATTGGAGTACATTTATAGGCTCTATGTATGTTCCAGGTGCTGTACTGGCTGCTGTTGACCAAAAGATGATGACCAGGAGGATGTTCCTGCCCACAAGGAGTTAGCAAGCTGATAAAGGTATGTAGCTAGTGTACTGCCTATACAACTGTTACTACAGTGCAGGGGTTAGGCAGAAGAAAACCATATCTTCATGTATGGAATATTTTGTTTGAGTTCTTTGCCAGCAGTTGGAACAATGGATTTTTTAAAACTGATTTAATATTGAAAAGTGGTAAATCATTGATTGATTGCCATTTATTTAATTGCATTAAATGATTAAACTCAAGATCAATTTTTTACTAACTTCCACAATATAATTATTTTGGAAAAAGCCTACATATGTATACATAGTCATCACACACACGCACACACACATGCACACACACTATGGTGTTTGAAAGTCCCTACATATATGAAGGAAGGCCTGCTGGAGATGTCATACAGCACTGTTCTTTCTCCTTCATGCTCTGATGATCCTGTTCCTTATTGACTATTTCAGGGAACATTATCTGTTTATATTTTTAGTTTTTCAATGGAAGTTTATGTTTCATTTGCATTAGTATAGAATTAATTAGTTTGCTGTAGTGTATGCTTAGGTCAACCTTACAGTATGTAATAGGGGGGAGAATTAAATCCAATAAAAGCCATTAAGAAATATTTTATATATAGTAGTAGACATTGTATAGCTTAAAATAGAAGATCAGAATCACAAGATGAAACAAATAATTTACACTGGAAATGTGTAGTAGTTCACAGTACAACTTGAACAGCAATATGCTTGGATATACTTAGTAAGTATTAATACACTGTCTTGTTAAGTCTTGCAAGCACTGAGAGCAGTTATTACTTAGAAGTGTGAGCAATGCAGGAAGGAATGTCTTTTTCCTTGGCGTTATGATTTTAATTTTTAAAAGCATTTAATTTTGCAGGCCATATCCATCATCTTTGCCTAGATAAATGTTGTGGCAATTTTTTGAATGAACCTCTCAGTTCCCTCAAGAAATTATGGCTATACTATAAATTTACAAATGAAAGGCCATTTGTCAGCGTTATAAATATGAGTGGTTCCTGTGCTGATGTTCACGTAAACTCAAAGTGGTTTAGTATCTGTTGACTGTTGTGAATAATTAATGCTGCAGAAGAATATGGATGGTGTCATTCTCACATACTGTCATTACGTTGCATGGTGGAGACAGCAACATGCAATATTTTTGGAATATTGTGGCATTTCTTTGAGTTACTGCTACCCATATGAAATAAATCAGCCTTAATGATAGATATTCCAAGGATGTTTATTAATCTATTCACTTAATCTAAAATACTTTCTCTTGGCATTTATAGATCCAGTTCAAAGGAAGGGGCAAGTGTTCTAAACCTTGGCAGTTACTTTTAGGTACCTCATAATTATGTCAGCCAAGTCCAGTCAAAATTGAAATCAGAAAGCAATGATATTATTCCCGTTAATCTATGCTACACATATTGGTTTAGCAAAAACGTAATTTTTGCATGTGTCTGAATAAATTTTCAGTATGTGCCACTCTTCATGAAATATAGGACATTGTCCTGTGTTGGAGTCCTTATTTTAAATGTTTGTTTTTCTCCCCAATTGCTTGCCTCTCATTTCTGTCATTTGAAAAATATTCCTGCATTGAATATGCTTCAGTAGAAAAAAATCTGGAAAACTGAAAAAAATTCTCTATAGTGATATAAGAAGCAATGTATAATGTGGTTTTGGTAATATCAACTGGGTTAGGTGTGGGTAAATGAGACATATGAGAGATCATCAGTCAAACAGGAGTCAGCTATGCACACATTTGGGAGATTGAGTGTGAGCACACTTAAACACACACTACTTGTTAACATAAGCAGAATTCAAGGTGCAAAGCTAAATTCTGGATTAAACTATTATAACCAGATTTTGTTCAGATCTCTCTCATAGCTGTCATGCATAGCAATATGATCACTTGCTGTTATTTTTAGTATCAAGATGGTGGTTGTGTTTCTTCAATGGTATGTATTATCAATCAAATTCTCAAAAACATCTTTCTCAGAAGCCTTGGAGATGGACATCTCTCTGGATGCACAGAGCAGCAGCAGCAATTTCACCTTGTCTGTAGTCTAAGCAGCTCAGGGAAAGGGTTAATTGAAAAAAGGCTTCATGGATGCTAGAGAGTAAGCATGAGGGGTCACTCCTCAGGTAGGTTAGCCAGGAGGTTGGCTCAGTTGGTAAAGAGCTTGCTGAGCAAGTATGAGGAGCCACGTCTGGATTCCCAGTGAGCATGTCAAAGCTGAGTGTGGCATGTGCCTGTACTCTCCACACTGGAGGAAATGGGAGGATTCCTCCAGCTCACATAAAAACCAGGTGTTACAATCAATCAATAATAAATAAATAAATGGATAGATAGATAGGATAATTGATTGAGGAAGACAACTGGATGCTAGCCTCTAGTCAGCACACACAGGTGAACACAGAGAAACATGTAATCTATTCAATAAAAATCATAGTAAGTATGTATAGTTCCCTATTATATCTATGAATTTTGTATTATGCATTCAACTGTGTGGGGAAGAAGAAGGAAAAGAACAAAAAACTTTTTCCTTTCAGAAAAATTTTTTGAAAGTTAAAACAAAACACAGAAAAACCTAAAAACTTGAAATTGTCTCAGACCAAAAGCTATCCTGAATCTATATGAGCTAAAGGATACTAGATACTGTGAGTCATCTGCAGATGATGCAAAGTTTATGGGGATGTATGAAAGTTATATGCAAATCAGATGACATTTTTCTTCCTAGGGACAAGGGGCTTGAACATCAGTGAATTTTGTTTTCAGTGTGGTAAGGTTCTCTTTGGAACAAGTTCCCCTGGATTCTAAGAGAAGGATGTGCCTAAGAATTTATTTAAAGTTCTATAAGCTGTGGAATTCCTAGCACCCCCTCGGTTCTTGAGTAAGCAAGTCTTAATGGTGAAGCAGTATCTCTGAAACAGAGAACTGTGTTCCACTCAGAATGGAGGATTTTTTTCTATTTCCTAAACAGAGACAGAATGAGTGTTCCCTGTAACAGTGGTTGACTGTCATGGAAATATCCAAATGGAGAATAATAAATATGGCATTTTATTGTTCATTAAGGTAGAAGGGACTGGGTAGACTGTGGGTTTCTTTGCTACTCTTTCATATAGGGCAAAGCCAACAACTTCTTACAGCAAATAAGAACTTCGGGGATAGAGGCATTTCCCAGCCCTTCTGAGCTCTTAGTACTTTTGCAGAGGACCCAAGCTCAGTTTCCAGGACTCACATCATGTGCCTCACAAAAGCTTGGGGGATGTGACAGCTCTCCCCTCCTTAGACAGTTCCACTTACATGCACATACCCCAACATATGC
Source organism: Sigmodon hispidus (assembly GCA_004025045.1). Taxonomy (NCBI): domain Eukaryota; kingdom Metazoa; phylum Chordata; class Mammalia; order Rodentia; family Cricetidae; genus Sigmodon; species Sigmodon hispidus. The sequence goes on along the minus strand of PVIH01002331.1, from coordinate 74,156 downwards.
ATGATTAAAATGTAATATCTTTACTAATAACTTCATATTGGTAAGATAAGAAGCCTTGAAATTTTTTAAGAGACATCTTATTAATTCTTTGGGAATTTTGTAGACTGTATTTTGATCATTTTGACTGCGGCTCCTCCTCAAGTCCTCCCAGATCCATGCTCACTTCACTGCTGCCAATTCCCTGTCTTCTTTTAAAAAATATTTAATATCCCATCAACTCCTGCTTGTGCTGTCCATATGCTTCTTGCTTTGGGACCATCCACTGCTGCATGGTCAACCTACTGGAACTATACTCCTAAAGAAAATTGACCCTCCTGCCCCCAGAAGCTGTCCACAGCTCTTCAGTTAGGGGTGGGCATGAATCTTTCCTCACCCTGTGGTAGGATGTTCACTCTCTAATCCTTTTCAGGCTCACAACTGCTATGAATTCATGAGTACAGCGGTCCAATCATGTCCAGTAGACATGGCCTTGCTCTGGTTCTCCCTGACCACTGACTCTTCTTCTGCTATGGTCTTCTACCATGACACTCCTGCCATGGAGTGTCAAAGAGGCACAATTGTTACAGAAATAATTTACCACTTTTTATTGTATTGAAGTCCCTCTCCACAAAGAATCCAGGGCTAGAGAGCTCACATGGCTATTCTTTTGCTAAATGGTCTTAGTATCAACTGCCCTCTAAATTCCTATCTCCATACCAGAGATTTAGTATAGTTCTCAGGCTGCATCTGTGATTTACACACTCACAGCTGCTGCAAGTGTAGAGCCACAAATGGCATCAATATTATCCCCTGTCCCTCTCCAAAAATCTATGAAAATAGTGGTGTCCAGGTGCTGAATCAACAATGTAACTGCTGTAGGCACCTGGTCTCTATGCCATACACCCTTCAGTCTTGTGTATGTAGAAAAGTACTAGCCAGATCTGCAAATGTGATTATTCTGGGTCATGTTGATGGTGTCAAGTAGTTTCTTAATTACTTTTAACTGAGTTGTTTGGGAGGAAATGGGTAATGTATAATATGCTGTTGGGGTCTATGGGGAGATTTTGAAAAGCAACTGTTTGTTTTTCATTAATAATGATAAGAAAAAAAGTGTTTCAGCAAGCTCTAGACAAGCATGGCAGCCCTCAATTGTCTTTATTTCCCAAGGAGGAAAGCTTCACCATGTTACTATCCCTTTCTCTTCTCAAACAGAACGCCTCTGAGCTCCCTTCCTCGGGAATGGAACTGTCTAGCTAGAACCTTCTAGAATCTTCCATTTATGACTAAAGTGAGCTTCCTAAGTTTGAGAGTCTTGGTTGTGAGTGAAGTCCCCAAATTGAGTAGCAATGCTACCAAAACCTACCAGTTAGGGGAGAAGACTAGTTTTCAGAGCCTTCCTGCAACAGTCATGGGGTATCTGACTTTCCAGATTAATGCATGAGTTATAAACAGAAGCTGATGCCCCTGAAATACCATGTGATACCACAGGTTCTTGTTTCAGTCAGGAAGTCCATTGGCCTCTTAGTCACTGTGCATAAGTTTACTCTCCAGATCCTAACTACTTTCTTCACAGTGCTAGTTCTATGGATCTGGGCATCAGTGTGTAGTTCATCCCTTCAGAATGGAGCACAGGATTTTTGTTTTTATTTGACATTTCTTTACCGATTTTTCAACTTCAATTTTAACTTTAACCAAGATAGTGTGCTGCTTGTTCTATGGGAGTGTCAGTCATCCATAGACTCAGAGAAGCAAGTTTTTGTAAAAGACAAAAAGTTATTCTAATCTGTAAATAAAACTTAAAGTTTTTCATCATTTTATCTCAAGTCAAGGGATATTTGAAGGTCCTAAGAGGAGGAAGAAAGCACCATGCCCTTAGGCCTGTCTAATTTGCAAAAGAAGAGACCCAGACCTCTCCAAGTATTCAGACAATCTGTTTTAATTAATGTCCAATTCAGTTACTTGGGTGCTTTCACAGCCATACTCTGTTAGAAATGTTAAGGAATATTTAGGGAAATGAAATTATTTTAATTCACAACTGAAAGCTAGGTTTCAGAAGATTTGCATTCTGAGTAAGTTGTAGGCTAGGATGCAAACAGGGAAAGTGTGTGCATGTTTGAGAGTTTCACTTCAGTGTGTGTGTGTGTGTGTGTGTGTGCTCATGCACATGCATTTGTGTGAGTTTGTGCAGGTGTACACATGCTGTTGAAGTCAAGAGGGCAAAATTCCATCTTATTTTAGACCAGGTCTTTTTATTTTTTCCTGCTGTGTATACCAGGCTAGCTGGCCCATGGGTTTGTGGGGATTCTCGAGTCTTTCTGGGATTATTGATGCACACACTACTACATCTGGCTTTAGGTGGGTTCTGGGGGTTAGAACTTGAGTCTTCTTGCTTTTCAATACAGTCTTTACCCATGAAGCCATTTCTCTATCTTTGGTTCAAGATTTTTGTCACTGATTAGGATTTGGGTCTTTATTGTGAGTCACAGTTATTGTGAAATAACTCTGTGAGGTGGCAACCATGCCACCCTCCCCAAGTTTTTAAGGGCCTGTAGATGAAAGTGGACCAACCAATATAGAAAGGGCTTTCCCTGTTCGCTCATTTTAAATCTGTTCTTCACTGAGAGGGAAGAATGGAAAAGCTGAAGCTGGTGTCTGACCTGGGTTCTCACTGCATTCCCTGCCTGCTTCATAAACATCTCTACCCTTCTAGGAAGGTCACTGTTTACCAGAGATGTTTCATAGGTGTTTAAATCATACAGCAGACACCTGATCCTATATATGGGGATGCTGTTCACCCAGCATGAATCAGAGATGGTTTCTTTTGTCTTTTCTTTTTAAAGCAGGCTTTCTTTCAAAAAACTCATTAATCTCAGTGTGCAGTATTTAGGGGGAAACTTGTGTTTTGGCAGTTGACACTGTTTAATGTCATGATTTACAGTTGTGCCTTGTGTATACACAACAGGCACTTTATAAATTGAATTGTCCTAGGAGTAACACGATACATAAATGTTATTGCTATAAATTCTGCCCTCGGCTATATATTTTGTCCCTTGTAGCCAGTTGACTTAGAAGTGCTGACTATTCTAACCTGCTCTCTTTGGCTCAGTATTGTAAATGGTCACTGAGGCAGGCGTCACATATGTGAGGCATGCAAACAGCAGGAGAACAGGATTCAGAGGCTCATCTCTGGCATGGCTCATGGCTAGCCTCTGCAGGTGATGCCAAAGGAGGAGAGAGCATCAGATACCTGAAGCACTATGTGGAAGAAGTTGAACTGAACCTATTTGTGCCCAGTAGCATCAGCAGTCACATGAGAAAGAGAAAGGGGGTATACAAACAGGAGGAAAAGCGGAGTATGATTATAAGATTTCACGATATACCATTTCACAGGTAGGTTTGCAGTCTTTAAACAACATTAAATGTGAACAAAAGAAACAATTGTTGCATAACTGTAAACAGAGTTTGCTATCCATCTACTCTGATATATTTTTATTTAGGACACAATAGACATTGGAATATGTATTTTTTTGTGCATGAGGTTGAGAAATGAGGATTCTCTGAGTATTGATTTTACTAGTGACTCACACCTTACTGCTCCGGTGATATCACCATGCTAATACCATGGTATCTCAACTTACTGTGATCTTTCTGAGATCCTGAAGAAATTGAGAGAGGTATCATCATTTTAGAGTTGGTCGTTTTTATCTCATCTTACTTCCAGTACTGAGCTTGTATGGAGGGGCTTACATAAGCTAGGCATGTACTCTACCACTGAGCTCTACCTCCAGTTCTGGTTGGTCATTTTAGATCATGTGACTTTTCAATGTGGGCTTCTTCTAAGATGCCGAATAAGAGGGCAGAGACCAGCCATGTTCATAGCCATGTCATGCTTGCAGTGCCAGGTCATTATCAGGGGTGAATTGAACTGTCTTCTGCCCGAGTCAGTGCAGAAAGTGCTGGACTGTGATGGAACCTGTCCTGTTCCTAGTGTCTGGTCCTGGTGGTGATTTTTCTAGTCTGCTTTGGAGGCTAAATGTTCTAGTGACTTCCTTTCCCCCACAACTCCTTAAGAATTAATGTCTACACTATTGATCTGGTTACCCACAAAGTCTGTCCAAATTGGTTGCTATAGTATCTAGAAATATAAAATCAGTAATTTGAAAACCTAGAGGGACCTAGCCAAAATCTCAGCAGGAAATCCCCACATGAAAAGATGATAAGGCACGTGTGACCTGAAACTACAGACATCATTTATTTGGCTATTCCCTTAAAGGTACTGTAGGGACAAGTTCCTTTATCACTTCTGCAACAGACTGTTACTGGCCATGTCTTCTAGAGCATCCATGGCAGAGAGTATGTACATACACTAAACCCTGTATTTGTAGGCAGTATAGTCCAAACAGCTGATTTGCCTACTGACTTCATTGATTTACCCTCCCACTACTAATCTCTCTAGAGGAAATAGGCCTGAAAGGTTGAATAGAATGTTTCTAGCCAGTTCTCTGTAACAAAAAAGTTATTTGAGAAGTTCCCTGTGGCATCGTTCAGCTTCTGGAAGGAGCTGAACGCCTGTTGATCTTCTGCATTGGCTGTGTCACCTGGACTAGGACAGAGTCCATCCCAGCCTTGGCTGTTTCACGCTCAGGTAGGCCTGGGTTAAGATCTAGAGAATCTGCAGTGTCAATTACACTGTGGGAGGATTCTTGGCTGATGGTGAGCTTCCAGATCTCAATTAACTTCGCTTGTGGAGTTTTAATCATTAAGTTCTGTCTCCAATTTTTTTTTTTTTTTAAAAAATCAACTTCAATATATGCATGCATACATGTGCCTGTGTATGCATACACTTGCTGGTCATTGTTACGGTGGATGTCAGTGACTGACATCTTCCTTGTGCAGAAGCTCATTGCCTACTTTTGTATGGAATACAGTTTTCCACCTGCTAAGCACTCCGGGAAGCAGGTAGCATTTTTATGTCTGTGTTTTACTTTCAATAGAAAGAATAGAGACAGCAAAAACTGAGTAATTTTCATGGCTCAACTGCTGGTAAAGACAAAGCCATATTCAAACCTGGGCAGAGCGGCATGAAGACAGATTCAGTCCTGGGTTGACTTGCAATCGGTCGAGCATTTCACACCAGAAAGGAAGGCAACAGGCCACAGAATTTGGGTTCGTTTCATCATAGCAATTCAGGATGCCACTGTATCACCCAGGCTGCATTGGACCAGTGGCAAAGGCATTTTGAGAAGTCTAGTCAACACTAACAGAGCATTCTATCAGCAAACAGGAGAAAGCTGAGTCCTGGTGATCTTGCGGATAGGATCTCCGCCATTGCTTTCACTGTGACCATAGGAGATAACTCAGCTGATGGAGCACATGTTTCTATCTCTGTGTGTTCTTTCTGTCCTCATCAGCTTTGTAGACACTACCATTGAGGATGGGATTGCTGCTATGAGTATGTATTTAATATCCAACTCATGGTTGTTTTCTTAAAGAAGCATATATCATTTTGGTTTGAGAAATAAGCTAGCAGTAATCAACAGTTAGGGCTATTAGGCTTACTTGGAGGCCATGGTCATGCAATGTTGGACCTTTCTTGCTAGAGCTCCCTACATCCAAATTTTAGAAAAGTAATTTTAACAACCTCTTGCTGCTGTTATCCACTTGGTGGTCAGACTATAGCAGCCACTCACTTCCAAACTGAATATGTAAAGCAGAGCACCAAGGGCAAGCACCTCAGAGGCTGTGGGATGAGGGTATTTGTGTAAACTAAAATAGAGTCTGCCTTTGCGAGTCTAGCTGTCTGTTTGCCTTGTTAATAAGACCATATTTACTTTACTCAATTCTGCTCTCTTTCTGGACTCCACGATTTCTCTTGCTTTGTGAGTTCTGGTGTTGGAGCATACTTACCCTCATCACACCGAGGGCTTCTGTGTGAACAAGACACAAGGGTTGTTCATCAGCAAGGAGGGAGCAGGAGAGATACTCCACCCACACTGAGTGGGGCAGCACCTCAGAGGAAAGAATCCCATCGCAGTCTGAAATGTGGTCTTTACAGATATTTCTCTATGCCAGGAACATGTGTTCTAGTGCTATTTGTGTAAGGAAATACTGACATCCTGTGTGAAGCTAGCCTAATTGCCTCTGTAATTAACCTATTTGAAGAAGTTACTCAGAAATAAAATACCATTGAGTGCTGAAAGGAGATTTTACCTTAAAGCAAATCTCTAAGGTTACCAAAGGGTATTGATAGGACAGCAGAATTCCAGCTTTTCTCTTCTGTTTTGTCCAGCACTTCCCGTCTTCCCTCCCTTCCTTCTTTCCCCCCTCTCCCCCATTCTCCCCTCCCTCCCTCCCTCCCTCTCCTTTATTGTTTTGATACAATTCCAGTAACCCATTTCATTTTTATCTCACAACCTTCGTTTTCTATATTATTCAATAAAAATCTAGTGTTATGAATAGAAATTCTAGTTGTGATCCTAGAATTGAGGGAAGACGTAAGTGTGGCCAGAGGCAGAGCATTTGTTTCCGGGTGGTTCTGATGTCTTCCCATCTCCGGGGCAGAGTGTGCATAGTGTTGTTTTGGTTTCTTCTCATCTGAAGACAAGAAATATTTACTCTTTTCTATCCCTTGATAAAATGTATGATGAATAAATTTAGAGCAGAGTGAGAGTGTGGAAATACAGAGCTTCCTCCGGCTCCCTTAAACCAAGACAATGTACTGGGAAACGCTGGGTTGTAATGGAGTGAGAACGTGTTGAAGTGAAGTCCTTCAGACTGTACCCTTTGAGTGTGGCTCAGGTGAGGCCAGAAGACCCTGTACCTCTTCTGTGCCATGTCATGTCATGTGAGAAAACAGTGAGTAAGACCAAAGTGAGGCTAAGGTCAGACAAATTTTAAAAATCCCTCTTCTGTGTGTCCCATTCCAGCAGGACCAGATCTGGGGCATTCTCCATCCAGACCTCCTGACTCTCATCCTGCAATCAGAATGGTGTTTTGAACCAGATAGTCTACTCAGTATCCCTTTCATAGAATAAAGAAGTTGTATGCTTACTGCACAGTCGTGTTACTGCAGTACTAGTCACAGTGGCTGAGTTGTGAAACTACGCATCTAGCAGCAGAGAAATGAATAACATACAGAATGTGCTCACAATGATTCTTATTTATAACCATGGAAATAAAGTTGGATCATTTGCATGAAAGCAGGTGTCACTTGACATAATAGTCAAGGCCATCTAAAAGAACAATATCACATTTTTTCTCTCACTTACAGGTCCTAGATATTAGAGTTGCATACTATTGATACATGGAAGTAAGGATAAAACTTCCAGAGGTCAAAGGGTGTAGTGGGAGGGAGAGGGAGGGAAGGAACGGAGGGGAGGTAGAGGAGGGGAAAGAGAGAGGGGAGGGAGCCATAGGAGAGGGTGTGCTCACAGTACATTATATACTTTCCTGGAAATGACTTTATGCAATCTTGTCTAATACAATTATAGTATCATTGGTATAATTGTAGTTCAATTCACTGAGGTTGCATTTTGCATGTTATATTGGCACAGAAGTGCTCAGTTTAAAGCTCACTACCAAAAGGAAACCATCACCCCCACCCAAGAATTTGAGAGTTTTGACCCCAAGTAAACATTCTTTGGTAACTTAGAATGGAATCCTTTTCAGGTTTTAGCCCTTACTGAGTGTGGGGACTCCCACTTCCAGAATAAGTGTGCTGTGTCTCGGTTTTCACCTCTGTAAAAGAGATACAAAAATCCCACCGTACCATCACAGTCAGTGTGGAACTTTAGCGTTTATTACTGTGACTAATGTCTGTAAATAAATGCCAAACAAAAACCATCACTGTAGCTAACATTTGATGAGACAAGTTGGTTATGAGTTTATTGTAAAAGTATCTAAACTGGTCCAAGTGGAATTATTTAATACTTCTTCTCATGTATATTCATAACTTACTTAATAAATTGTAACAGTGTCTTACTTGCTTGTCCAGAGTGGCTTAGAACTTCCTGTGCATCCCAGGTTGGTGTCTAGCTGATGAGGGTCCTCCTGCTTCACCCTGCCAAATTCTGAGGTTACAGTTGCAAGCCTGGAAGCAAACATTTATCATTTGTGGTGGTGACTCTTGACAACCAAGAAAGTCTTATTCGGGCAACAATTTAGATAAAGGGGGCAGAAACAGCACAGAGTCTTGCTGTGCAGTACGTTTACTGTTAATCTGATAAACCCTGCCTCTCAGGTAAAAACAGCCAGCCCCCGCAGGAGTAGAAACACACCCTCAGTTCTCAGCAGATTGTCACTTATTACCAACTATATTTTGTATGGTTGAGATTTCTATCATTTATACTCGGGTCATCAAGATGGGTGGTTGGTTACAAGAGTAAGAAAGTCTGAGGAGCATCCTTTGGAGAGTGAGCCAGTCATTGCTCATCACAAGCTAAATTGCCCATGCATTCAACCTGGATTGACTAGGTTCTGCTGCATGGCACACAGGGGACAGTCTTGAAAGCATTCTCATATGTCCTGATTTCAGAAGTATCCTCGGGGTCAAAGAGGTTACATCAGCTTTCAGCTCCAGGTTATATAGTCCAATACTACGAGAAAGTCAGGAAGGCAGACCATTGAACCACTTAAGCATGCTACGTCCCAAGAAGAGAGAAATCAATGCGTGTGTGCTCACTTGCTTGGGCTTAGCTCTGCATCTCCACTCTTACACCAACTTATGGAATGGTGCTGCCCATAGTGAGCTACGCCTTTCCATATCAGTTAGCTTTGTTAACATAAGCCCCCATGGACTTAAACAGAGAGCAAACCAGTGTGAACAGTCTCTCCCTGAGAGCCTCTTTTCAGGTGACTCCAGGTTGTATCAAGTTAACAAGACTAAGAGAGCATTCCAAAATCAGGGTGGTATGTGGTAAGAATTTTCTTGCATCCATGGCATATTTGTCCTATTTTTTAAATATTAGTTACTTGGCAGTGTATTGTCAAAATGCCTGACACAGACCTTGAGAAAAAAAGGGTTTGTTTAGGCACACCATTTCAGAAGGGTTTAGTCCATTATGATGGGAAAGGTATAATAGAACAGTTCAATGTTCTATTATACCTTTGGTATAATATGGCAGCTGGAATATGATTACACCAATGGACTGGAAGCAAGGAGTAAGGGAAGGGCAGGGCAGAAGATCTGAGAGAGTCCTACCCGAGTGGTCTGCATCCACATTCCACATTCCATCTCTTTGAACTTCCAGTCTCCCAAAGTGGCACTAGTGGTGATATATTGTATATTTAATAAAATTTGTCTGGAACATCAGAGGACAAAATTCCCCATGGCCAAGCCATGAAGGTCAGGGAGTGGTGACCCACATCTTTAATCCTATCACTTGGGAGACAGAGGTCTTTCTGGATCTCTGTGAGCTCTAGACCTAACAGCCAGGCAGTGTGGTACACATCCTTAGTCTCAGCACTTGGGAGGCAGGGGTAGGAGGATCTCAGTGAGTCTGAGGCCAGCCTGGTCTACAAAGCAAGTTCTAGGACAGCCAAGACTATTACCCTTAACAAAACAAAAAAGACTGGAGAGATGGCCCTGCCCTCTGATATTCCAGACTAATTTATTAAATGTGCAATATCGCCACAGGCACCACCAGTCAGGGAATGCTAAACCTCAGCTGCTGAGGGAGAACATCCTAGAGTGAAAGGGTGAGACCCTCCATCAGGAAACTGAGGTTCACACTCACCATGAAGTCTCTTCTCAAGGGTGAGTCAGGAGGCTTCAAGGTGCACAGGAGCTCCTCTTCACATCTTTCATAGAGAATGGACCTAGTCACACTGCAAGTATGGGCCCTGGTCTATACACTCTGACAGCATTTGCTGCACACAGAAAAACATGGAGGACACATCTGTCATTTGGGGTCTGATGTAGACTGGAGTGGCCTGGCTTCTTTGTCCTGTGACAGTATCCATCTAGAGACTCAGTGTTTAAATTGCTTAATTCCTTTTAAAAAGCTACAACTGGGGATGGATATGAGGATAGATTTAATAATATGAGTTGGTTACAATTGCTTGCTTCTCTTGAAGAAGACCCACATTTGTATCATAGCACCTACATTACACAGCGCACAGACATCTGAAACCACAGCCTCAGAGGATTTGATGCCCTCTTCTGGCCTTCCTGTGTCTCTTCACATATATGTTCATGGGCTCATGCAACACACACACACACACACACACACATACTTCAGAAATAAATCTTTAAAAACAAAATACAGAGTCACACCCTCTCCGTTAGCTATGGTGATGTGGTGGTGTGATATTCATTGGCCATTGTTCAATAGTTAGAAACTTGAAAGGTTAAAATTGACAATATAGTTTTTAAAAACAGAACATTGGAAAACAATTAGCTTTTGTGTCATAATCCAATTCATAGTTTAGAATAATTCAAGATAAAATGATAAAGAAAGGACTTGGGGAAGAGGAAGCCCTTACATAGTCTCTAGGTAGGAACAGAGGCATGCTGAGATTCAGACCTGAGCCTGATGCTGTCTGTGAGCTGTGCTGGGTGTAATTTAGTGAGCTGACAGAGGAGTGAAGTATCTCCTCAATATCTGCGTGTGGCAGAAGAGATGAATGCATACATCAGGAAACAATGTTTAAGTGTTTTATTTCCTTATTTCAGCCTGTCAAACTGTCAGTGTGGTTAATGGCCACCTAGAGAGAAAGAGAGCTCCAGAGGGGGAGACAAAGGTGCTTTGGAATCTAGGGAAACAGAAAAGGGGATGCTTTTGCCTGCTTCTGTGGCAGGATGGTCAGCCAGATAAAGATAGCTCGTGGCACTCATCTCTCCACAGCCAGATGTGTTGGCTGGCGGTCTAGCTCCTACCACGCACCCCTCCCTTGTCTTCCCTCATGTCCTCCCCCACCTTTGATCTCAGCAGTTCCTTTTCCCAGTTCTGCTGGATTATCAATGCTGAGGGGATGGTATGATGTTAGAAGGCTGATCCTCTCGTTTTCCTTCTTTCTGAAGTTTATTATCTTGTTTATATTCTTGAGAAAATGTACTGTTAATTCTGTTTATGTAAAATGTTCACTCTGGTATCTAAAATACCCTGTTTTAATCCTTCCAAATGTCTTAAAATGATCAAAGACTATGACAAATCTGATTTGGGTCCATTACTTCCTTAAGTGCATGCATTCATGCTCACACACACTCTCTTACACACATATTTTCTCTCACTCACATATACACACACAGTAGAAGGTCCTTGCCCCTGACATTTTACCTTTAGAATTACTAAACCATTATGAATTTCTAGAAAACGTTCAACACAGCAAGAAAATTAGTTGTATGTTACAAAAGTGAAGTGTTTATTCATGGATCTTTTTGTCCTAGAAAAAAGTTGTTTGTTTTTAGAAGTAGAAAAGCCTCTTTTCTATAACGTCTTTGGCACTCTCTGGATTGAAAACCTCTAATTTTATACCAGCAATGGCTGTTCTCCAGAATGGACACATTTCATTACCTGAGGAATTTGGAGTATTTAACTAGAAAAAAAAATGCATATTTTAAAATGTCCATTTAAAACTTTAGATATGTAGTCTAAGCCAGGAAAGGTAGCCCATGGCACATTTTCAGATTTATGCAGCACAGTTTTAATCTTGTCAACCATCAGATCCCCTGGAAAAATAAATCAATCCACACTTTGATGTCTCACTTTCCTGTGCAGCACGCAGATGTACTTGCAGAGATGGTAGCTGCTGTGCGCCTGTCATGCCTGGTGCTCACACTCTCACTTCTTCTCCCAGGTCAGATGAGTGATCGACCAGCCTAGGGACCATTTGGCTTCTTGGCAAGTACTTTGAAGTACATACAGAATCCTGAATGATTACCAACTCTATAATCCACTGACTCAGTAAATCTGAGGCCAGTCACAAAATTTAGGGAGCAATATTTTTTCAACTTCATACAATTTGTATCTACCCCTGCCTCCCCCACCTTTGATCTCTACAGTTTCTGTTTTTACCTCTAAATCTTATGATACCTGTATTGTATTAATGAGATTTTTTTTAAGGTTTTGAGTTAATACACACGCACAATTCATACAATTCATATAAATACACACGTGCTTACATATATACAATTTTACACACATGCAAACATAAACCACATAAACATGAATACACATAAAAACATTTATACACACATGCACAGAATGTACTCATATACTCATACACACACACAAACACACACTGCACACAACCTACAGCTAACACATACATATTCCTCTTAGGAAATGATGACTCCATTCTCTGAATTTACCATTTGATGAAAAATAGCTTTTCTCTGTAGATGGTACATGCATTTCTGATCTGATCCTAAAAATCAGGGTGTCAAATGCCTGTCTTGTCTGAACACATTGGGACTGGAAATAAAGGGAACTGACAGAGCTGGAGAAGTTTGAGATACTGGTTTTGAGTAAGAACAAGTGTTTACTGTAATTTTAGAGGCTATTATATTTACCATAAAATGAAATGATTTTTGGAAACTGGAGCCCTCCATGTCCTTTGTGTACAAGAACACAGCCACAGCATTGCTTTCCCTGGCCACTTTTTTTTCTTCTTGAATGGGTAGACATTAGAAGAACCCTATTCCACATATTCTCCCTTGAGTCTATGTACGCCACCCTAGAATGAGACTTGAGTAGGCTTCTTCTTTGACCCATTCTTCAGAGGTCATGTTCCATCACTGGTGTTTGAACACTTAGCTCAAAGCTGACCAAAGGGCAGCTGTTTAAGAGGAACCAACTAGAGCAAGAGTGTCTTTGATTGTCTGCTGTTGTTGACTGTGAAGATATTAAGAAACTATGCTCAATGGGCAATTAGTGGGAAAGCTGTATAATAAGAGAAAAACAATAGATGAAGTCCTGAGGAATAGAGCATCAGTGTCCAAACAAGTGAATAGTTGGCTGGATGGCTAAATAAAACCAATACACATTTGTGTGAAATGACTTCTGGATGGAGAAATAGACTAGAAAATGAAGAATTGGCAAATCAGAGTGTTGAATTTTACCACAGGACTCTTGCATCTTTTGAGTGCCAACTGTGACCTCTACAGAGAGAGTCAGTGGCAGTGATCTTGTCCACAGACCCATTGGCTACAGTGAGCACAGCCCTCCTGCCCCAGAACATAAGTGTTACTCAGTTATTCATGAGTAAGTTAAGATGGCAGATGTGAATGAGAAGAGTTGGGACTGAGTCCTTAACCAATAATCAATATATGATCATTACCCACAGCTTCTTATAATGAGATTGAAAAAGCTCATTATTTTAATTTTTATAAAGAAGGATTAACAACAGGAGGAAACCTTAGTTTGAGTTTACTGTGCTAGAAATAACTGTCCTGTATGGAACATATGGCTACTCAAAAATCCAAGATTTGAACCCTCCAGGGAAAAGCAGGGAGGTGCTGAGGACAGGACTCTGCGTTCCTGAGATGCTTACCACGCCCTTCAGCAGACAGCTCTCTTCCCTCTTGATGACAGCTTCCCCTTTCACAGTGCCCCGAGAATCTGCTGCAAAGTTAAGAGAGCTGTAATTTTACATATAACTATTTCATTCAAGACATTAATGACCCAGATCACTGCAAATTACCATGGTAACAGGTGAGAAATCAAAGATACTTAATTTAATTGCCACCAAAAGAAAATAAGTGCAAATAATCTATAATTCTTCATTTCCAATATGTACATGTTATTTTCTTGGTGCATTAATTACCCAATAGTTAGACAGAAATTACCCAGTTGTTGCCCTCAGACTCCCCTTCATATCAATGCAAAGGCTTTTGCTCTAATAACTGATCATTATAATTTCTTACCTCAGCAGTTTAGACTGCTAAGAACTGAGGAGTGTTCATTCAGTTGACATTAGCAATTTTTAATAACAATAAAATGATACTTTAAGTCCAGCAAAAGGATTTAAGCTGTTCTTTCAATTGCTGTACCTGCGGCCACTCCAATTCAGCCTCTCTCTCAAGCAGGCAGTGATCTGCTTTTGCTTCTTGGGCAGAAGAATTCAAAACTCCCCTGTTTCTTAACCCTTTTGCTAAGATACTAGAGTATTTTTTTAGAAAACTGCTTAGGATTTAGGCACATGTTACAGAATTATAACTATGGATGTGTTTATAATCACAGATAGACATATCAAATATTTTATTGCACCATGGGTCTTATGTAGAATGGTTAATGACATAGGAATGGAGTATAAATAATAAGACTGGAAAGCTTACTGAATAGCTTTATATAAAGTATTATTTTACTATGAATTAGCCTTGTGGATATTATGCCAAATAAAATGGGCCTGTTACAGGAATGCAACTCCACATATAATTCATTGAAAGCAGTTAGATCATGGAGGCAGAAGCTGGGTATTGCTGGGAGAGAATGGGGAAAGAAAAACTTTCTGTTGAACAGGCACAGAGTTTCAGTTTTGTAAGATGAGAATGTTCTGGAGAGCGTTTCACAATGTGAAGATACTTAACATGATTGAACTCCACGTTGAGAAGTGGTAAATTCTTGTTACATGTCTTTTTACATTTTAAAAAATGAAAGGAATTATGGGATGTTCTAGAATAAAGAGGTCTTGAGTGGAGAACTATATTTGAAAAGTAATTGAACAAAGATATCTATAGATACATGCACATACACAGGAGAGGGGGCATTAAGAGAGATCTGAACAAATCTGAGTGAATGGTGTGGGTTTAATGTTCACACAGAAGCAGATGATGGCTGGCAAGAGACAGAAAGAGGCTGTTCATGAGAGGGACCAGTGAACACAGAAGGAGGCTAAGCTACTTTGTCGCCATCACTTCTGGCTGCATGTCTTTGTGGTTTAGGATTACAGCATTTCTCTATACTTATTCCTAACCAACAACCAGCCCATAATATTCATGTCATGATTCAACATCTCACCGTACATGTCTCAAGAATTCTAACTTGGTGGGTTTTCATTTTAACTTAACTATGTTAGGTTTTAAATAGCTGCCTAGTGGTTTTGTATCCTGTCCCTGTGACATAAAAACCTGACTGAAATGATTACAGAGATGGATGGAATTAGCTCCAGAGTTTCACAGGTTTCTCTGCGTGGTCATATACACTATGACTTTGGGCCTGTAGTGAAGCTGCACATTGTGGTAGTAGCTATGCAAAGGAGTCTGTTCATATCATGGTGCATGGGGAGCAGAAAAAAATGAAATGTAGGTAGAGCCAGGGTGGCATCTCTTCTTCAAGGACACTGATGTCAGGGCTCAGGAGGTCCTTATTTAGACAGTGAGCATAGTTGTCTCTGTTGGAAACTGCTGTGCCCATTGATATCTGTGTCATTTCACGACAGATAACTAAAGACTCATCACACTCCGGGCTGGTTAACATACAGGATTTAGAAGTTTATCCATGTCTCGGATGCCATCCTTTCAGTGACTCATCCTTAAGTATATCCCCAATGTAAAAAGCTGTTTAAATTCATCATTGAAACACTCCCTACTCACTGGTTTTCTTTAAAGGCCACAGTTGAAGTATTTTTAGCAATGAGTTTGTTAACTCTCTTGAACACTGTCATGACTGTAGTTGATGACAGTATTTCATATATGATTGTGAACAATAGTGTTTTGTTGGTGGTAAACCATATATCTGAAGGTTGTACTATAGGAGTATAACACAGTGCAACGGAAACATTTCTAGTCACTGTGAAGTCATTGCACAAGGCATACACTCAGCATTTGCAAGGATGCTTGAGCCAGCAGCATGAAAGTACAACATGGACAATTGTGTAGAGTCTATGACACTTTCTAGTAAATAACAGGGCTTCTGAGCTACATGTTCATCAAAACATATATATGCATATATATACACAAAACATACACATATATACACATATGTTACTTTTATGTTGTTGTCATAAACTACCATAATTAGAAGAAACTTAAGATAATGATTGAATTGGACTTACTGTTCCAGAGGGATAAGAGTCCATCATGAGGCCTAGGCATTACAGAGGCAGAAAGCAGAGACCTCACACTTCCAACCCTAAACACAAAATAGGGAGTGAACTGGAAGGGAGTCAAAATTGTAAGCTCTCAAAGCCCACCCCCAGGGACATATTTCCTCCATCGTGCCACCAACTGGGCTATGTGCGGGTCCAGATCTTAGGGCTAGGCCAGGCCAAAAAGGTCAAAAACTTCTGACTACAGGGACAAAGTGTTCTTATCTGAGCCTATGGGGTGTATTTCTCTTAGTAACCACCACAGCCTCACTATATGCTTCAGTTATTATTTTAGACTGTTACAGGGACCCACCAGAGATGGTCCACTCAGACAGATTATAGTCAATTGGAAGTCTTCATTTTAGCCATCTGGGACTGTGCTCAGGTGTTCAGGACCCAAGAATGGTTTTGTTTAGGGTAAGTAAATTTTGAAGGTTAAAATCACACCCTGGCTCTCACTTGGCAGCTGTGGGGGAGGGGTGTACACAGGTAAGGAGCTTAACAGAAGCCAGACTGGGTTTGGTTCAACCAGTTTAACAAGAAGCTAACCTTGACCTCAGGTTCCTAGAACAATGTTAGGTAATTTTCTCTGGGTCTTCCTGTCAAGGACATCAAATTTTAGTCAAGCCTAAAATGGCCTTAGCAAGGATCAGGGAGGAGAAACCTGTGCACTGTCTTGTTCTATTATATTCCCCACTGGTTCTATGCTCATGAGTCAAATCATTGTCTTGCCCTGTTCTAGGGGCTTTAGTAGGTCCTAAGGACCAGTAGCTCAACTGAGTTTATTCTCTGTTTGATGTAGTTGGTCATGTAGTTGAGGATATGGTCGCCAAGTCCCACTGTTAACATGATCAGGATAAGAATCAATAACCTGGCTAATGCTGACAGTAAGGTGCTCATGCAAGGGGACCAGGTAAACAAAGACTGATAGAAATGATCTGAGCTGTGTCTCTTTCCTTCCCTTTCTCTAAAGTGGTACCTGACCATGGCAATGTCTTCTGAACTTCCTCCTCATTGGCATAGAAACAGCAGGGTTCCCCTAAAGCCATCCATAATCCTTCTTGTTTCATCAAGAGAAGATAATCACCTCTTCAGTCTTGCAGAACTGTTTCTATTTGTTTTTCTAGTCTGGGTAGAGAGTCTTCCTTCTAACATCCCTAAGTCCTAGCCCATTTGCTTACTTTATTCTCTAAAGTTTTGGTCACTGACTATAAGGGATATCTCTTTCTAAATATATATAATTATTGGTATCCAGAAGGCCTTAGTTTTACAACCCCCTTTTGGCACAGTAAAAATTCACCCCATTATTGGACCCTTGAAAGTATGGGGGCCTGTTTACAGGTCATGCCTTGAACTAGATTTCTTTTACTTCTCTCTCAAAAGATTAAGTCCCCACATCTACTCATGCCTTCTGTAGATTAACCAAACTTCAAAAGCAGATGTAAAAAGAACAAAGGGGTATAAGGAACTCGGGGTGCTTATCTATAGGCAGATTAACTATAAATTTTCCCTGTGTCTACTGTACTTAATTCCCTATTCCAGGTTGGGGGATGGTAAGGAGGGTTTTAGTTTTCCGTCTCCATAGAGAAAGGAAGGAAAAGGATAAACACAATGTTCTGGGTTAATGATCTCAGGTCCGTCTTATCTTTAAGGATCTGAAGTTCAAGTAAGTGACAGTCCATCTGTCATTGTCCAAAGTAGCCTTTTTTAATTGGAAGTGAAGGATTCAGGCATGACATCAGCCACTTTCCCAGCAGTTGGGGTGGTGTGGATAAATTGGTAGGGTCCCATTCAGGCAGATTATAGAGTCCAGTTGGGTACCCTCTATGTCCAAACCAAGTCTCCTGCCTGGAAATGGTGAGTGGGTTCAGAGGTGGGAGATAGCAGAATTTCCTTCGCTGTCTGCTCAACGGCCTGGCAGGCTTCAAGCAAAGCTTGGGAGAACTTGACAAGGGACTGCCAAACTTTTGTGCCAAGTGGGGGAGGTGTCTCTCCAAGTTTAGGGAGGATGGATGAAGCCTTCCCAGACATAAACTTCAAAGGGTAGAACCACTGAAGCTGTGAGCAGGGCAAAGGGGAGGGGGTTGGCCAGAATCTCCTTAGGAGTTCTATGCTTTCTTTCTATCTGAGCTCAGTTATGTACCTATAGACACAATGTAGTTCACACTTTACCCAATTTTGAGACACTCTGGCCATGAAGGCTGGGCCACTGTCTCATGCAAAAGCTTAGGGCAGCCCAAACCTAAGAATTATTTTCTGAAGAAGTTTCTTAGTAACTATTGAACAGGCTCTGTTCAGGTGGGGCAGATCTCCACCCATCCTGAGAAGGTATCTAAACATACCAGCAAATATTTATAGCCCAGAACAGTAGGCCTGATTTCAGTGACGTCCAGTGGTCCCAGTTTCTTTCTTGTGCGGTTGTTTCCCCTTTTACAATTTACCTGGGTAGAGGTGGCGCATCTAGAAGGATGTCTTTAACAGGCTCTCAGAATTGGAACACAATGCCTCCATCTAAGAAGTACAGCACATTTTGTGGCTCCTAGGTGGGTGGCCTACTGGAGACCTGTAACTAGTCATCTTCCCAGACATCCAGGAAGGACAAGTCTGCTGTCAGAAGCATCCGCCATCCTTGTTCATCTTGTGTGGCCAGTCGATCTCACTTGGAAAGCATTCTGGGCGGTCTGTTAAACTGCGCTCTAGCAGGCATACCAACACTTGGAGAGGCTTCACTGGCTCTAGAGACACTTCAGTCACTCTGTTGTCTCTGGCTTCTGGGGAATCCCCTTCTCCACTGACCAGAGAGAGCTTCCGATAGGGCTATAATTTCTTCTGTATTTTTAATTTCATTTCCTGCTTAGCAATCCTCTCTCCCTGTGTGGAGCCCCATGAACATGAGCTGTGGTAAAAGCCTATCAGCTATCAGCTTATGTTATGATAGCCTTTTTCTACCCAGTGGAGTGCTTGAGTCAAAGCTGAAGCGCATTGTACTGAGGTTCCCCTGTTTAAAGCTTGTGCCCTAATAGTCTTGGCTCAGCCCCATTGCTTCTGCATCCCTGATCTGGTCATAGATGAAATTACTCCCATCTGTGAACAGTACCTTGTTTGATGTTGCCAATGGGACCTCAGTCATATGAAGCCTAATAGACTGGATTAGGTCAGTCACCTCAAGATGATGCAGGGGTTCTGTGAGGTTGTTGTATGCAGGAGACTGGCACCGTTGAGGGATGATGTCTTATGGATCATCATCAAAGTTATGATTTGATCCAAAATCAGGGCTTGGTATTGACTAACCTGGCTGTTAGACAATCCATCTCTCAGGTGCCTTCCTCAAGAGGTTCTTGACAGAGTGTGGGCCGTCAGCAACAGTTTTTGTCCTAAAGCTAATTTGTCTGCTTTTTTTGCTAGCAGGGTTGTGGCAGCTATGGCCCTTACACATTTTAGCTATTCTGATATAACTGGAGCAAGACTTTCAGACACATATGCCACATGTTTTTTTCAGGGTCAGGGTTTGCATGAGGACTCCCTTGTCAATGCCCCTGGCCTCATCCATGTACACATGGAATGGCTTAGTAATGTCTGGGAGGGTCAGTGGCAAGGCAGACACCAGGACCATTTGCAAGCCTTGGGAGCTCTCTATTCCAGTTTTTGCCCATCCCAAAGGCTGCATATCTCCAGTGTTGCCATAAATGGGCTTGGCATCTCAGCAAATAACATTATTCATAGCCAGAAGTAACCTCAGCTGCCCCCAGGAATTCTTGTACCTGTATTTTTAGTGCAGGAATGAGGACTTTCAGAAAAACTGAAATGCAGTTGTGAGAAAGCATTTTGGGGGGAGACTCTGTAATCTAGGGATTGGAAGATTTCTCAAAGGCCTTCTGTCGCCTATCTACATTACTCCTCAATGGTCAAAGTTATGAGGAATCATCTACATACTGAAGCAGAGTGCTTTGTGGATATTTTTGTCTAAATTCCAACATATCTGCATTTGGGAATTCATCAAATAATGTTGGCACATTTTTGAACCCATTCAGCAACCAACCAAGTCCATATTAGTTGACCCATTTATCCACCCACTGCATCTGTCCATCCAGAGACAAATATGGGTTGGCTGGCCAGGGCCAGTGTGAGGCAAAAAAAAAAAAAAAAGCACCTTTTAGGGCCAGAACTATATAGATCTTCTTTTGAGGAGCAGGCAAGCTTAGGACTGGATAAGAGTTCCATGTTTTCTACCTGTGTATTAACATCCCTTAAATCTTGTACTGATGGGGAGTGTTGAGTGTCAGACTTCAGGACATAGAGCAAGGGAGTGTTCCATGAGAAGTGCTGGGGAAAAGAGTCCCTGTCTCCTCCGATTGGTATATGTATTTGTCGGTCTCTTAACTGGTTCTTTGGTCCATGGGGACACCCAACTACCATCCAAGTGGTAGCTTGACCCCTACTCATTTTGCAGAATTAAAAACTAAACTATCATAGGCAGCATGTATGCTGCTAAGCCTGGTGGGTTCACCTTAGTACCCCCAAAATCATGGCACCTTGCTTTTAGATTCTACAGGTAGCCTGAGATATCTTGTCCTTCCTTGTGGCCTAGTGCAGATAAGAACTTCTCCTTGGATAAAGTGTCCTACATATTGGTAGAAGATAGACATGAGGCCAGGGATAGACTAACCATGTTCCACTGATAAAGATATTGGTTCTGAGTTCTTTTTAGTAAATCTCTTCTGATAAAGAGTTATGAGCAGTTTAACATAACCAGAAAAGAATGAGTCATGGCAAATTATCTTAGGTCTGTGGCCAGGGAGCTCATCCGTGGAGGGTAGGTGGTTGGCCTTAGTGTTCCTTGGACTGCTGTTGTCTTAAAGGTGAGGGACCCAAGGGGTCATGTCAAGACTGAATAGGCAACTCTGATGTCTATTATAAAATTAATTTGTTTGCCTCCTACTCTTTCAGTCAGCCTGGACTCCTGGGGTTGATTCGTATGGAGCCTTGGCTCTGACAGTTTTCAGCTTGTTGGAGGGTTGGGCAGCTCCTTCCATTTTCCATTTGACTCATGACATTCATTCTGCCAGTAATGCTTCTAGTTATAATAGGCACATCGGTCCTTTTGGAAACATTTTCTTTCCCTTACTCCTGGTCTATTTCCCCTTTTTCTCTCTTGTCTGGTTCCTAAGGGCAGATCATAGCATGGGAGATTTTCTTTCCCTGTCTTTGTCTTCAGCTGAGTCCTGGATATTGTAAGCTTTTTGAACAATTTCCAAAAGTTGGGAGCTATTCATTCCTTTACATCCTTCTAATTTCTGGAGTTTTCTTCTTATGTCTGGGGATGTCTGCATGACAAAGGCAATATTAGTGTATCACCATTTTTTTGAGAGCACCAGGAGCACTTGCCTCACAGAGCCTTTCTGGAAATGCAGCAGGTGACTCATCAGGTCCTTGGGTTTCCTGACTTACCTTGGACAAGTTGACAGATTTTTCTAGTTGCCACTTTTAATCCTCCCACTGATGTTTGGGAAAAGGTGTCCAATGCCCTTTTACCTTCATTGGTTTTAGAATCTCAACTAGGTCAGGTATACAGGAAAGACTGCTCTATTCAAACCCTGGTGTCTGGCAAAGTCCTGCTGCCTGGCCCCACAACCAGCTTCCTGCTTTCCACCTGGATTGGCTCTTGTTCCTTGGCTATAAACAGAGTGGCCAGGAGCTGCTAACAGCCATCTCAAGTCAGCTTTCTTGTATAGAACATAGTTTCCAACAGGCTTATAAGGGCCTGTGGCTTCTCTGAAAATAAGGGAGGGATTTTTCTTCCAATTATGTAAATCACTGGTGGAGAAGGCAAATACCATAGACATGGGCAGGGGACCTCTTTCTTCTCTCTCTTCTTCCCCTTGTCTGTAATGGGGTCTAATACATCCCTCAAGGGGAGAATGGACAATCATCCTGTAGCCTCAGACCAAGTCTATCTGTCCTCCTTATATGCAGAGTGTGCAGGGGGTGTCTTTGTTAGGGTTTCTATTGCTGTCAAGAGACATCATGACCATAGCTACTTTTATAAAAGAAAACATTTAGTTGAGGTGACTCACTTACAGTTTTAGAGGTTTAGTCCATTATCATCATGACCGGACAGAATGGCATGCAGGTAGACAAGGTGCTGGAGAAGGAGCCGAGAGTTCTACATCTTGATCCATATACAGCAGAAGGACTATGTGTCTATACTGGGCATAGCTTGAGCACAGGAGACCTCAAAGCCCACTTCACAGTGGCATACTTCCTCCAAAAAAGTCACACTTCCTGATAGTGCCACTCCCTATGAGCTCATGAGGGCCAAATACATTTAAACCAGCACACAGAGAGAAGAAACAGATGTAGACGGTTCAGCCTCCTGGCCACCTCTCTGAAGAGAATCTTTTCCTCCAGCCCTTCTCCAATTTCCTTGATCCAATGGGAATATATGGAGGGGAGTGACCACCTCTTCAGGCAGAGCAAGGAGAACCTGATGTACTTTCTTCTCTGAGTGTCCTGGCCAGACCAGGAGGACCGCATCTCCCAAAGAATGAGCCCAAGTTTTCAACCATGGGAGTGGATGAAGGATAGAGAGTAGCCAATAGGCAGCACAAGGGGACTGATTGGGATGATTGGGAGAGCTGGTCACAATATTCCAGACTGCCCTGACTGCCTGGGGTATCCAAATATCTCTCTTCCCCCAACAACCAAGAGAACTGCTTAAGTTCATAAGGAGTGCAGTCTTCCTGGGGAGAAATTAATACCCAAACTATCCCCATCAGAGAATCCCTTCAAATTGTGTTTTAGCAAACACTTTAGTGGGGTTCTCAGGGAGCCCACATTTCCTCCCATCACAAGGGCAAGTGACAGACTGACTCAGAGAAAGAGAGACAAACACTGCAGACACAGACAGGACAACAGCCAGACTGAGCACAGGTTGTCACTAAGCATTCATTCATCCAACAAAGCAGGGGCCTCTGGTGATGACACTCACAGACCGTGGACATAGGCTCTACAGTCACATCTGGCACACATCCCCTCTGTGCCCTAACCACGTTGTGCTTTCCACAGGCCAAACTAATCTCAGGAAATGTTCAGACCTGTAGTCAAAGTTTCTGGCCTGAGCTAGCCCTGAGGTCCTAATAGCAGTCTTCCAGCTGCTTAGTCCCAAAGAAACACAGTAGTCTTATATTAATTACAAGCTATTTGGCCTATGGCTCAGGTTTATTACTTTCTAACTCTTACTTTTTAATTAACCCATGATTCTTATCTGTGCTTGGCCACACGGCTTGGTATCTTTGTCTCATTGTAGCATTCTCGTCTTGCTTCCACTGCATCTCATTGTCATCTGCTGTTCTCCTCTTCTGCTTCCCAGGACTCCCCTAGTCTAGTTGTCCTGCCTATACTTTCTGTCTAGCTATTTGACAAATCAGCATTTTATTAAACCAATAGGAATGACAAATATTTACAATATGTAAAAGAACATAGTCCCACAACACAAACCAGATGAATTTTGATTTGACTTTTGGGGTACTAGGCTGCCTCAGGAGCACTCACAGTGCTTGGCTTCTGTCTGTCAGAGGGTCCCTGGAATGTCTCAGGGTTGTATGTACCCTCCAGGAATCCTCTCCAGCCTGTGTACTCTTCACCACTCCTGGGGACCTGAGACCTCATTCCTCAGGATCTAGTCTCTGGAGATCTCAGTGGGACCTCTAAAATGCTATGGGGAGACCACCAAAGATGATCACCCAGACACAGTTTATATAGTCAGTAGAAAGTCTTTATTCCAGCTGGCTGGTACTACACTTAAATATTCAGTATTCAAGTGTAGCACCAACCAAGTGTTCAGAGTAAGAAGTTTTTGAAAAAAAAATCAACATCTTGGTATTATTATGTTTGACAGCAGCGGTGGAAAGGGAGTTACATAAACAAGCAGTTTAACAGAAGCTAAGAAAAGCTAGCTGGGGCAAGTCACAAGGCTATACTCCTTATTGAAAAATTCTATGGCAGAGAATTACATTGTATTATGCTTGTAGCCACATGACTCATACATTACTGCACATTCAAATTGCATCATTTCTTCTTGTGCCTGATTTGATCTGCTGTTCATGGTACTCTAGAAGCTATAGGGCATGCATTGTATATCTAATGCTTCTTCCTAGGTGTGATGAACTACCTCATGGGAGTTTGTGAATACTCCATGAAGCTCACACATACAATGATGATTTTACTCAGTGACACATTTATTAGAATCGGCAGCACTAAGCAGTGCTTTAAGAAGATAGCACTGTGGAGTTGTCCTGGGGCTACCAAAATGGCTCAGTAGCTAAAAGCCCTTGAGTTGCAAACATGAGAACCTGAGTTTGTATCCTCAGAACCCATGTAAACTACTGGACGTGAATGTGGCTCTGCTTATGACCCTAGTTCTGTGGGGGATGGAGACAAGAGAGAAATGAAGCTTTCTAGATGTCAGCCTAGCTCCAGGTTCAGCTAGAGATCCTGCTTCATAGAATAAGAATAATGATGGAGCAGGATACTGTACACACACACACACACACACACACACACACACACACACACACCATACTTACAAGCACCCATACAAACACACACATCCAAAACCAGCAGAAAAGAGTTATCTTGTCACAAATAGCATGTTAAGCTATGTCTCTGCTATAGCCTGACTTGGCTGTTTCACAATACACATAAATCAATGAGTCTCGTGCTTAGCGCCATAGGTAAGTCTTTATTTCTTGGTTTAGGGACGCAATCACTGTAAAATAGAGGAATTAAAAATAATTGATGAGCCTTTGAATATTAGTGTAGCACTGCAATGGTCAGCCGGGATCAGCTTTTTTGAGTGCCGTGGCTCTTAGTGTCAGCACAATGGTCCGGGCTGTATTCTGTGTCATATTTTCCCACTTCATGTATGTCTGGAAGCTGACCCCCTCTGGAATATTGCTTCTTTCCTTTTTCTGAAGTTTAACTTCCCAGCATTCTGACAGACTTTGCATTTAAAATTTTCCTGCCTCTCACTGCTATTCCCTCAGCTTATCAGTGATAGAGAAAGACTCAGTTTTCCTTCGTGCCTCCATGACTCTTTTCTCTCTAGGTTGCCATAGCTGAGTGCTCACCCAGACCATTCTGAAGTCTGGGTTGAGACAAAGCAGATCTGCATTCATAAAGGGATGGCATGTTACCAGAAGCTTAGGGTTGATGAAGTATAAAGTGTTTGGAGCAGGCAGTTACATACTGAGGCAGGACAATGAGGGTGATTGGTGGGACCTTGTGTTAAGGCCCTCTTTCCCAGCCTGCACTGTTTACATGACTTCTGTAGGAGTGGGAAGCAGGTTCTCAGAGAGCAGAAGAGCAGGTGTGGGGCTTCTGCAGCCAACCCTTGGATGAAGAAGCCAGGGCTACCCAAGCATAGTTCATCCTCTGTGACCCTGCTTCTGGTGAAGTGTGCCTCAACTTCAGAATACATGTGCTAGAATTTTAAGTATTTCCCAAGAAATAACAGGAGAGGATGTTTAGGATTCTTTCAGGTCCCTAGATGGCTTATTATGGTTGATTGTTACTATAATTCTTTCAGATTTAGTGGTATTCATTTTATACTTTTTAATTTGAAGTCTCAATATTCATAATCTCAGTAAAAGTGCCCCTGGCTGTCTCCAGGATATAAGGATCTGATCTTGCCTTCACTTAGCCTCGGTTTAGAACATCCGCCTGAACAGTGAAGTAGCAGCTGCTGAACTGGAGCATCATGGGATAGGGGACATGAGTATGAATGGCCCTGGGAGTGTATGTAGGCAGAAGGAGGTGCTTAAGATTGGGCCAGTGAAGTCTTGGGAAATGTTATGTCTGTAAAGGCTAGGATGTACAGTAAAGTCTGTGGATTGGTTACTCAGAGAGCTCTACACCAACTGATAGTGACGTGTGTTCTGGGAATCGGTTACCCTGTCACACCAGTGTGTGTCCCCACAAGTGTGGTGGAGCGTTCCAATTTGAGAAGCATGACTGGACAAGCCCATGGTGACTACGTGGAAGAAACTAGGAAGTTGACGTGACACTGGAGAAAGTAAACTCAGTGACTTAGTTTAACTCCGAGAGTCCACATACAGGTAAGAGAGGAATAACTGTGCAGAACTGTTCTCTGACCTCTACACTTTACCACAGCACCACCTCCACACACACCCCTCTCTCCCACACAACTGCCCCCTACAAACTCCCTGCACACAACCCCCTCACACATAATAAATTACGCTCACCACCCCACAAACACACAATAAATGACCGTAAGAGCTTTTTGTTAGCTCTTAATTTATGATTAGGTTTAGTAGATAAGAGTTTTTATAAGATTTACTTATTCTTTTTAACTTAATATGTATGTATGTTTCTGTGGGGGGTGGTATATGCACATAATTATGGGCCTACAGTGGACAGAAGAGGGTCTTGAGTCCTCTGGAGCTGGAGGTACAGGTGATGTGAGCTGCCTGATTCAGGTTCTGGGACCTAGATCCAGGTCCTCTAGAAAGGCAGCAATGGGTGCTATTAACTACTGAGCCATCTCTAGCCCCAGGTAAGAGTTCCTTCGGTCTTTAAAAGACTCAGGCCTTATGGTGTATGTGCATGTTATTGCCTATGACTTCAGTGGGTGTTACAGACAGCCCAGTGTGCTTTTTGTAAGTAGAATGGAGTCTAGATGTTTACTGAAAAGGGTACAGCTGCAACAATGCACTGTGGGATTGGGTACAAATAACATCCTTCCAGATTTTTCTTCTAAAGTACAATACTTCATTTTGTATTTCTATTGGGAGACTTTTGATCATTGTCAAGGCAGTCTTCAGTTATTCAGTGCATCTTGATGTGCAAAACAAAAAAGACCACCCACCCAAGCATATCACTTCCTGTGGTAAATTTCACTTAGATTAAGAAGGGCAGGAAGGGACACAGGGGATGCACAGAGCCATCTGAATGCTTGAGAAAAGTCAAGGAGCTTCAGTCAGCTAGCAGGGTGGGTCCCTGCAGCTGTGTGTCATCATGTTAAATACCACAGCAGGCACAGTGATCCCCTCTGCTCATCCCCAATTAAACCTGGACAAGTGCTCTTCAGGGGAGCTGTCATTCTCCATGGTGCTAAAGCTGCTATCCACACTGTCCCCATGTGACAAGTGCTACATCACAAGCTTCCAAGTAGCTGAGATCACACAGGGGAGAGGGCACTGGGAGAGAGCAGAAGGCGGCGTTAGTATTTTATATAATGATCATTTCTGAGTTGATCAGAGAAATTTGTTCTCAAGAACCCCCATTCTGAAATCATTTGAAGATATAAAGTCAGACTGAACCCTTTTGCCCCAAACTCCTGAGCTAACTTATATTGTTTATGCTAAGTCTTTTTGTTTTGTTTTGTGTAATTGGTATATATTTACTTCTAAATTTTTCACAAATAATATATTTTGTTTATATTTTTTAATCCTTCCCCAACTCCTCCAAGATTCTTTCCATCTCGGTTAAGATAAATAAACAGATACAAACAAACAAACAAAAAACCAATAAGGCAAAAAAAAATGTATTAAAGCAGAGCAAAAAGTGCACACACACACAAAAGCTGGAGTCTGTATTGTTTTGTGATGGCCAGCTCTTCCTGGGCATGGAGCTTGCCCTGGAATGTGGTTAATAGATGCATTGACAACACACTGAAGAAAGCTGACTTTCCTTGTCTCATCAGGTATCCATTGCAAGTAGCTTCTTGGTTAGGGGTGGGACTTTGTGTGTACCTCCCCTGCTTGTGTGTGCGGTCACATACAGTTGGTCTTTTGGCTTTGTCATTGTGTTTTCTGCTCTCATCACTCAGTCCTTTCTCTGCCATCTATTTCTGTCTAGGGTCCTTATCCCCAGGCCAGGTGCTCTAGCTTTATATCTGCCATAAGTGAGTGATATGGAGTATTAGCTGGCTCAGGGAACAGTGACTTTGGCATGGATAAAGGAACTTTGACTTCTGGCAAGTGCTGAACAATAGAGACACAAATCCATGTGAAAACTTGATTGCTTGAATGGGGCTAGACATACAGTGTACTAGACTTTTGCAAAGGATCCCTGATTTCTCTCCACATTTCAGCTGCCCTGGTGGGGTCTGCGTCTTGTGAAGAAACTAAGCACCATAATACAACAATAATCCTTGAGAGAATTGGCTCCCTTGCTAGGCTTGAACTGTAATACTCTGAGCTGCTTCTCCCTCTGTGGATGCGTGGCTTGTGCACAATGTCAGAGGATTTGGTTTTGCCACACCAAGTGTCCATCATGTAAGAGACATACCCTGATATTTCCCAAGCTTATAGTCGGATACACAAGGAGGCTGTGGCTTACTCACATGTCCAAGGAAGCTGATTGCAAATGGCCAGCCAGATCTCTTGCCCTGGTCTGGCCCCTAGTGGGAAAACAGGTTTTGAAATAATAGTCATCAGCAAATGCTCAAGAGGCCCCTCAACCTTGCGCCTATAAGGTAGCAGCTCTAGAGGCCCCAGGCCCCAGTATCACACCTTGTTCTGGAGCCTTCTTAGAAGGGCAGTTGAGAAGAGTTGCTAACCTATGGTTTTCTGAATTCTCAATCAAAGACCTCTTGCTTTCCAACATCTGAAAGTGCTGGGCCCAACTAAACAGATAATTCATTGGAGTTCAACAAACAGAATGTGTGTACTCAAACCTCCAGGCAGAATACTCATTGTATGATTGGAAGAGCTCAATGAGTGGCTGCTGATTCAGACATGCTTTGGCTTCTAGCTATCTAAGTGGGAGTGTATACCAATATCCATGAAGCTCTACAGGTAGGTTAACTTGGTTAACTTCATCTTCCTATTGGGCTATACTTCCCTGGAGAGTGAGTTTGTTATGTGGGGTTGTGTTTACTGGCTTTGGTTCATTGTCTCACGAGGCTGGAAGTAATCTGAATATATTCCTAGGTAGAGCAACTTTGACAACACTCTGTTTCATACTGAATGTGAAATGTCAATGTGAGGGGGGGGTCCCTGCAGGTATCTGGTTGTATAAGTAAACCAGGCTAAGAGATACGATTGAAAACCAGCTGCAGAATGATTTCATCCACCTGGGTCAGACTTTGGAGAGTCTAATGCCACATGGTTTAGTCCCAGCGTATTTAAGCCCAGTATAATTTGGGAGAAAAAAGTGTTCTGGTGTAATACAATCCACATTGCACAAGCCATAATTACATTGAAATTCAGCTCAGGGTACATGTCATTTCTGTCACGAAGATAGGTTCCAGAGATAGGCTAGCTTAAATTTGAGGGCCTAGGAGAGGATCTGGCCTGGTCTTGGTTGGTCATACTGATACCACAGAGGGCATTTGGCCTATTAGCCACCTCTGGTCCTAGTTGTAAGAGCTTAATATGGCCTGGCTCAACAGATAACACAGATCATCAGGCTATTAATCACTTCCAATTCTCAGCTTTCTGGATGGAAGAAAAGGCTTTTCATCTTTCCTATTGGAAAGACAATCCTGTGTACTTAACATTCTTGGTTTCTCTGCAGATCTGGACCTTCCTGCTATCCTCCCAACAACTATGTAGGTTACGAACAAAGGCCTTTACGTGCAGATTTATGTCGGCCTGATAGTTGCTATTCTTTTTATTGTGAACCAGGATGTGGGAAGAAGCTGTGTAAAAGGTAAGGAAGGATGTGTTGGCTCAGAGCTCGAGAAGGAGCAGCCTGTTTTAGGGGCGCAGACTTGGCTGGTGGCTGAAGGAGGGAAAGCCTGTGGCAAGGACTTATTTTCATTTCTATTGCTGTGATAGAACTCTGACAAAAAGCAATTTAGGAGAGAAAGGGTCTGTTTGGCTCAATTCCAGGTTACAGTCCACCTCAGTGGGAACGTGATGACAGGAATTTAACCGAGCTACTAGAGGGCTGTGAACACAAGTGTACCTAGTACTCAGCTCACCTTCGTCCTCTGCTCTCACTAGAGGCCTGGGCCCAGAACTATGGAACGGTGCTGCCCACCTTCAGGCTAGGTCCTCATACCAATTACTGTGGTTAAGATAATCCCTCACAGGCACACCCATAGGCCAGTCTGACCTAGAAGCCAGAGGGGTCCCCAGCAGTCTTCAAGCCCTGCCCAAATAGTTCTATGTTGACTGGCTAGGCTTTATGGCCAGAAAGCTCCCAGCCTCCCAAAATAGCATCGTCAACTCAGGAATCAAGTTCTAACATGTGTGCCTGTGGGATGTATTTCACATCTTAACCGCAGTGGTTGGTTCCTCAGCAGCACCCCAGAGGTCAATCACAGTGAGCAGTTTATTGAAGAAGGCTCTCCAGACTATCTGAGAGCCACAGCATCCGGGAGTAAACAGAGGCCCAATCTGACCAGCAAGACAAGCCCTTGGCATTCTCCCATGTACATCAGGTGGCTGGAATTATCACAGGCTTACTGACCTGTTCCTTCATTTGCTGACAGTGAGTCTGGGGTTCAACAGCAAGGATATTCCTCTCCATGAAGCAGTTTCATTCTTTTCTCTCTCTCTCTTTTTTAATCTGAAGGGATTTGCATTTTCTAAGTTGCTCAATTGTGAGCAATCTGCAAACAGCTGTCCACAAGCTCAGCCTGTGACAGCATCTAGGAGTCTGGCTCCATGTGCTCTACCCTGCTCAGTCCTGCTGTGTGCTCTCCACCCCAAGAACCCTAGAGACAGCTACCATTGTGTTAGGCTGTATTGACAAGTCATCACATGGGGCTTTGTGTTAGTTTTTCAGCCCTGTTTCCTTCACTTTTAGCAAATTATCTATGACAAATACAGACACCTGATTCTCTCTCTCTCTCTCTCTCTCTCTCTCTCTCTCTCTCTCTCTCACACACACACACACACACACACACTGTGCACATAGTTTTTACCTAGCCACAATATGTGCACATTATACGCCCCCCACACACATATGCACACTATGCAAACACAATTTTAAAATGTTAGGAAGTAGTAGATAGTACTAAGGCTTATAGGATTGATATTAATATATATGAGTAAGGTTTTTTGTTTGTTTTGTTTTATTTACATGTGTCCTTCCAAAGTCAAGGGAAAGAACACCCTTTAGATATACCAGACATGAGTGATTTTTACCTTGTGTTTAAAAATAATATAGCATGCTTTGGGTCTTGTTAAAATTATTCATCTATAAATAGGAAAATTTTAGAATTCTGATTATGTGTAAGTTTAGAAAGTTTCTGCATCATTTTTTTTTTAATTAAGACTACTTCCTTGGGACAGTGTTTGGCTAGCATGCTTGCATTATTTCCTAGTTCCAAGGAATTCCACAATTCCATGTGTGCGTTCTCAAATGTGACCCACTTAGCATTTCTTAGAAGACATATTGCATATGATTTCACTGCCTTGAAGGGTGACTCATTAACAAAAGTCTTCTCTTCTGCTCGAATGGCAGTGCCATTTTCAAAATTGACTGTGTGGTAGAAATATTGTCTTTAAGAACTTAGATAACACAAATCTCAAAGAGGTCACCTGAAAACTCTCCCTTTAAAATTCACAATACAAGGCAAAGTGCTGCTTCTAACGCACCTGGGGATTGTGAACTGGAAACAGTGTCTGATTAAAGAATTTACAGGTGGTCAGGTGCAATTTATGCAGGTGTTAATGCTATGCATATAAAGAAAGCTGGTCCCTTAGGAGACCAGGCTGTCTCACTTTTCCATAGGCTGTAAGTGCCAAGATTATCGCATAGATTTTTGTGTGAATCTTAACTAAAGGGACAGACTATTGTCCTTTGTCATTAAGCATGACGAGAATCTTGCTGTGCAGACTCCCAGAGTTAGTAAGCATCTCTTTTTTGACTTTCTTCATTTGGTTGAACCCTCAGTTTTATCAGTGATAACCTAGACTATGTGTCAGTGACATCATCTAACTTTTATGGTTCATGAGTATGCAAACATATACCATACTTAAATGACATGATGGGTGGCCTTAAAACTCAAAATGCAACATTATTTCTCTCTGAGATTTAAAGTCCCATGTATCCTGTTTTTTAAAAAGACTTATGTATGTATTTCATGTTTGTTGGTGTTTTTGCCTATATATATACTCTTGTGTGAGATATTCAGTCTGCTGGAACTGGAGTTACAATAGCTGTGACCTGCCATGTGGGTGCTGGGAATTGAACCTGGGTCTTCTGAGAGAGCAGCCAGTGCTCTTAACCACTGAGCCATCTCTCCAGCCCCTTGCATCTTGTTAAGAGTCATCTCAGCTAGCACCTGCTCTCCTGTGGAAGACAGGCTTGTTCCCGTTGCCAACACTGGTGATATTTCTGTACCCTTTACATCTGGTGTTGGCATGCAACCTGATTTCTTTCCTACAATGTATTTTTCTGTCATTCTGAAAAACACACCTTTTCTTTAGTGATGTTCTTTTGTCCTCACTTTGAAGATTGACTTTCCTGTCTGTCTCCTGATTCTTTGCAGTTGTTGAATCTTCTGTTTATTCTGGAAAACAATTGTGCTTTTCAAATTCACACATTTCTATTCATTTTTATCTTTTTCCTACCCAACAATAATACTTTAAATTCTTGTATTCTTTTTTTCCTTTGTTATTCTTTTTCATAAACTTATTTTATGGGCACCTCATATTCTACATTGTAAATATAGGTGAGTTTATTTAAAATATTTTGAATCTCTCTCTCTTTAGATTAATAAATCCCAGAAGGCATACTTCCGAAATTCTGTGGTCTACAGTGTCCAGTTGAGTTTTCTAACAAGACAATGGAAAAATCATCTCAAAAATCAGGAATAAACAAGTGTCTAATTTTGACCTAGCAATAAAAATAGTAGTTTTTATTGCACCTAGATACCATCATAGTAAGTAAATATGCTGAGCACAGAGAGACAAACACATGGTAAATGTAGCCATGTTAAGCTGTAAGAAAGTTCAGGTCATGGAAGCAGAAAAGTTACGTGGTAGTTGCCAGAGAAAGGAGCAGGTAGGTGGGGACAGGAGACATTGGGCAAATAATAAAACATTTCTATTGGGAACAATCCCTGCTGGTACTATACTGCTCCGTGTATTGACTGTCATCAATAGTAAGGTTCATTTCCAATGCTATGAGGACCAACTGTTCACAACATAGTCAAGCGGTGAACATCTGAGGTGATATCATGTCATTCCAGAGCACTAGAGTACAGCCCACAATATACACAGATGAAAGCAAAGTTAATCTTTAAAAATAAAATATTTTAAGTTCAAAAAGTAAAAATAGCTTGTGAGTTGGCTGCATTACCTGGAAATCTGCTAGTGTCAAACAAGAAAGCCTCCAGTCTCCACGCTAGCTGCCTTACCAGCTAGTAGTTGACTTAAATATTTTTGTCAGCATAGAC
The DNA here is from genome assembly GCA_004025045.1 of Sigmodon hispidus. Classification (NCBI taxonomy): domain Eukaryota; kingdom Metazoa; phylum Chordata; class Mammalia; order Rodentia; family Cricetidae; genus Sigmodon; species Sigmodon hispidus. Next base: position 40,774 of record PVIH01002331.1, on the reverse strand, counting down.
AAGTTCTTGAGTGAAGAACCTAATTTTTAAACATGAGGATAAACAGGAGACTTGGAGTGCCTATGCAGACTTTTGTGAATACCTTTTTTTTTTTTTTTTTTTTTTTTTTTTTTTTTTTTTTTTTTTTTTTTTTTTTTTTTTTTTTTTTTTTTTTTTTTTTTTTTTTTTTTTTTTTTTTTTTTTTTTTTTTTTTTTTTTTTTTTTTTTTTTTTTTTTTTTTTTTTTTTTTTAAATCTTGTCACCTTCTGTGGTCCCCAGCGTTCCCTTGCTGGAACTGTGTGAACTGATTCTTCAGTGACATTCCTACATGCTGATGCTCCAGCTTCTCAGCCCTTGCTCTTCATCTGCTCTGCCTCTTGGTACCTCAGGAAACCCCTGTTCACTGCTGGCCTCTTCCTTTATTCTTTACTATCTATGCTCAGAACTTAAAGAAGGGACCTGACTCATTTCAGGGAAGTTAATGAGGACAAAAATTTAAACACATGATTGTCTTTACTTCAGTATCCTGCCAAACAGGCAATCAGTTGGCACTCCATATCTGTGGACTCCATACTCAAGTAATGAACCATTCAAAGATCACAGATCTGCAGAGAAAAATGCATGTGCAATTCATGTGCAGACTTTTCCTTGTGATTATTTCATAACCAATAAAGTATATGAGTTTATAGATTTTTACCTTACTATTTATGACATTTAGTGGTGTTTTATATACTAGAGGAATAATGTGTATTTTGTCTGTATATACTACTATTTCATAGTAGTATTTAAGGGACTTGAGAATGCATGGATTTTGTAGTCTTAGAGTTAAGTCCTAGAACTAATCCCTCAGAGAAGCAGGCACACACCATGAAGTATAAGTTGGTCTTGAACTCATGGTGGCCCTCTTTGTCTTAACCTCCATGGTGTTGGGGTTATAAGTAGAGACCATCACCATGCCTGACTTCATTAATTATTTTTTCACTTAAAACTTTTGCTTGTCAAGTGCACCAGGTTTCAGTTCATTTCCAAGTGCAGACTTGAGTACCATTCTGTAGACAGACAGTTAGGAACTTTGGTGCCTAGCCAGATCCAGATAAGATGCCAAGGCCATACTGTTATTGAGAGTTGTAAAGGCGACATGAGCAAGATTTGATCTCAAAGAGATGAAGGTTTTGACTGTGTTCCAAATATGGCTATAGCCCTCACACACCTCTCTCCCTATGTCTCCATCTTCGAAAATAGCCCTTGTCCTGTCCTAGGGCTTAGATCAACACCCTGTTCAGGTATATGCTTCTTTGCTTCCTTTATCCTGGACATTCCTTTGATACAGTCTTTGATTGTACCATTGAAATAGATTCATAAGCCAACGTGACTTTCCTACCAACAGGGAACTGGCTTTGCATCCGTAGTAGTGGCTTGTATTAATCTCACTTGGCACATTCTTTCCTATCTATATTTTCCGCTTTTATTTCTTTCTCTTCTTTCTCCCCTACTTCTTCCCAGGTCATATTTTCTTTATGCTACCATCCATGATTTGGGAGCTATATATCCAATTTTAATTTAATTCTATGAATGGTTACCTTTGTGTTTTAAAATATATTTGCATATCTAACATACCACTTTCTTCCCTAATAAAAGTGTAGAAGAGATCACCAACCATTGGCTTTTTTTTTTGTAAAATGAATCATGACCATATATTTTTTTTGTATTTTGACCTACATCAAAATCATTGTCAGTATAGAAGCAGATGCCATAACCATTTATAATTTCTTAATTTTTAAAAACATATTAAACTACTTTATTAGATGAGCAAGTTTTCTAGGACACAAAAATGGCAACTAAATTTATAATATAACCCCCACTATTAACTTAGTATCTATCACCTAAAGAGGTGACAAGATCTAGGTTAATCTACAGAAAGAAGGCATCTTGCAGGACTCAGTGCTTATCCTGGTCATTGAGATTACAGTTTAGCATTAAAAAAATATTTTGGGTGATTTTTAAGTATGCTTATGCAGGTTCAGATATTATTAGTGATTGCTAGAAAACCCTAAAACAAAGATCAAGCTAAAACCCTTGTTTAATTTTCTAGCAGGTGAGGACTCTTTAAAGGCAAATAGTTGTAGTAAAAATGCAGAAAGGTATAGTTAAATAATTTTTAGCAAGAGTTAGAATAATAATAAGGTAGCTTGCTTCTCACATACCTAAAGTGTGTTTTCCACATGTTTCTTTTACATTAATTTGTGTTGGGCTCTGGCCATTCCTGAACAAGAGTGAATGGGTTAAATGGTTTCCTTGTACCCACGTTTGTGCACGTCTGAGTAGCTCCTCCACCACAGGAGATGTGTGGAGGTGGAGAAATCCAGCTACGCCTTTGCTCTTTGTGGGTAATAAAAATTACCCACTTTCCCACAGATGTCAAATCTGGCAGATTTCCATAGAAAATTTGGATTGAATGTCAACTACCCAAATTATTTTAGTGTCTGCTGAAGTGTGCACTTGGCAGGGATTTCAGCAGGAAAATGGGAAATGGGTTTGAAAACATTAATAATATCTGAATACAACTCCTTAAGCTGATGATTGGTCACTGGAAAGACTGAGGCATACATTGTTCCTGTAAACTGGAGCCCTCCAAGGATTCCAGGTGGGTACATTGTCATTGTTTCAAATATAGAAATGGGAGAGGAGACTGGATTTGCATTTGGCTTAGATAATTCAGTTTGGCTAGCAGCTAAACAGAGCCTTAATGGCACACGTGCCCCATAGGCAGTGAAACTGAATTGGTTGTCATTGATTAAAGGATGGATTTGGTTAGCCCTGCACTGAGGTTTGGTGAGAAGACCCAAGCTCTTGCTATGGCATTGACCTTCATTCAGTCTTTTGTCTTCCTCATTAGCCCACCTGCAGCATCTGTCTCCCAGACTTAGCACTCTCTGTGATAATGAGGTCATGTTTTAGTTAGGTTTCTCTTGCTGTTATGAAGCCCAAAGCCCTAGGCAGACTAGACAGGAAAGGGTTTATTTGGCTTAGAGGCTACAGTCCATCATGAGGAGAAGCCGATGCAGGAACTTGAGGGCAGGAACTGAAGCGGAGGCCAGGAGGAATACTACAATACTACTTTGTCTCACTCAGCTTCTTTCCTTTATGCACAATCCAGGACCACCTACCTGGGGGTGATGCCACCCACAGTGCTCTAATCCCTCTCACATCTATCATTAATCAAGAAAACAACCCCTGCAGACATATCTTCAGGCCAATTGATGGAGGCATTTTGTTAATTGAACTTCCCTCTTCCTAGATGGCTCCCGCTTGTGTTAGATTGAAAGCAAACACCAAAAAGGAACAAAATCCAACCAGCCAACACAGGATGACACTGTGAGAACGTAATCTTAGGGGGCAAAAGAACAGCTCCTTTGCTTCAGGAAGCAATTCAAATACAGAAGAGCAACAGAAGACAATTCTGAACAGTTTGTGGCATGAGGGGCCAGCTTCATCATCATACTAGAAAATTCTGAGTCTATTGCTATGCATCATTTATTCATTTTTCTTCTTCCAAAGGTGAAGCCATTGTGATGTTTATTCAGTCACTGGAAATGTTGCTGAGCATCTGCCTTGTCATATGACAGATAGACTAGATACCAAAAAGCATAGACTAGAGAGTCTATCTCCATGGACTTTACCAAAGACTCTTCACATATGATTTACAGTGCCAGACACTGGTAGATGAGTAAAGGAAAATGGATTATATGTTGTGTGCCCACTGCTGGGTTAGCTGAGGAAGGGAGGGTTACCTGAAGGGTAGCAGAATTTGAAATAACACTCAGACACTCAAAAAGTTATGAAAGAAATCAGCAATTTTGGGGGAGGGGGACTAAAAGTAGAGGTCCTCAGACACAAGAGGTGGAGATGGCAGAATTAAGAAACAGCAAAACTGCCATACTCCTTCACCAGCTCCATGCTGGAGTCACACTGTGATTGATGGAACTCTCCAGCCTAGGAGGGGCTAATGAACATACCCCTAGGCAGAGTGGTCAGTGTCCACAGATGTTAGAAGAGCTCCTCAGCAGGTCTGTAGTCACCCCATCATATAGCACACTTCTTAACATATTCCGTCTTTTCTGATGTTCAGAATGATTGCTTAGGAACCATTGATAGTATAGACTTAAATACGTAAGAAAATTGTGGAGGGCATTCCTTTCCTTATAGTCCACACTCTAAACAAATGCTTTAGTATACCATTTTATGGTATCCTAATTAAGTTTATTATCTCCACCCTCCTCCACTCTCCTCCCTTCCTCCTCTGCTCACTCTCTCCCCACCCCACCCTCCTCTGTTTATCTGCGCCATTAGATAGCTCCCAGTTGCGATAATGGATTTATTTTCAGGTGTAACACCCAGAGCAGTTGCAGATATTTCACCTTGCAGCTTATCATCTCCAGCGTTTCTTAGACACCTGCACACACTTCCTGCCCTTTCCACTCTCTGTAAACTGAAGTTCACTGTGTAGCCTATCATTGCCTGCCTGGGCTTTGCTGTTGCTTCCACAAGATTGATCCCTCTGCAACATCCTTACTCAACTGAGGTGGCTGTGAAATATTATATAAGGAGGAAGATATTTATTTTGTTTAAGATATTTTTAGCATTAGGTCCAGCATAAACTATGAAAGACTATATTCATTTCTCACCCCTACCCCTTTCTTTCCCTTTATCTTGGTGCTGGGGATTAAACCTGGGACCCCATTCAGGCTAAGCATGCATTTTCTCTCTCTCTGATAGACGTAGCCTTGCTCTTTCCCTGGTCTCTGGATTAGGTATTTAATACTAGCCACCAACTAAGAGGTCAAACTTCATCACCACCATCAGTAAATTCAGTGTTTACCACACAGCTTTTAATTTTTCTTTAAAGGGCTTGGTGCAGTTTATGTGTGGCAGGCTTGTTCGTATGCAGTGACTCCTTAGGCTATTTAATAACAGAAATAGTCTTCTCTCTGACATAATATTTCCCTAGTCGTCTTGTAATCTTCACAAAAGAAAAGAAAAAATAGAACCTGTGGGAACTTGTCTCAAGAAAGTTAGACTAGCTCTTTTTTAGCTTTTATTTCTTCCTTTTCCATCCGTTCAAAATATAAATAAGCTGTCACTGTCAGCTACACTCCTATTGAGAGAAGAAGATTGCAGACAGCATGGCAGGTCAAGTCTGCATTTTCCAACACCTTAAACTACACCTGGGCACTTGACATGTGACCTCTGTACCCCCCTTTTCCCATTTCAAGAAGCTCCTGTATCTTCCTATATGTAAAACTGTAGTGACACCCTCCAAACTTGCCTATAACTCCCAAGGATGTTTTTCCTTTCCTTATAAATATTTAAATCATAGCAGTGATTTTTAATTATTTGGAACTTTTCCTCAATATCTTAACATTTAAAACATGTTATAACATAAAATGGTTCATGTAAATTTATTATGAAAAAGCTACTTTATTATTTTATGTTTGACCTTAAAGAAATGACACCCAGTTAAAAAGGAAATTTTTTTGAGCCTATTTGCAAGAAAATTCCTATAGTTTACATCTGGACCTTTGAAGCATACAGGTCCAGCTTATAGTATATATACTTACTCTTCATTCTCTTCTGACAACTTCTCCAAAATTAAGGAGAATTGAAATTGTTGATTTGCATTTGGATTGAATGGTCTGTTTAGGTTAGTGATTCCTCTAATACTGTGTCTCTTTAATACAGCTTCTCATGTTGTGGTGACCTCCAATTATAAAATTTTTATTGCTACTTCATAACTGTAATGAATACAGTTATGAATCATATTGTAGATATTTCTGTAGGTAGAGGTTTGTCAAAGGGATTGCAGCCCAGAGGTTGAGAACTGCTTGTTCAGGTGTTTATAATGTCATAAGAAGTAATGCAGGGTAAGCCAGAGTAATTTGTAGGTTTAAAAACTTGATTAAGGCTCATCTCATGGTGAAACTTTGGAATGAAGTCCATAAATCTACATTTCTAAGTATTTCCCTAAGTGGATCTGAGGACTCTGGACCAAGGATCACACCAAGAAAGCGCCACCTTGGAAAATGAATAAAGTATGAAATAAAAATGAAAGAGTATGACTAATGCAATCTCTAGTAACACAACCATAACTCTTGAGTTTTCTCTGAATGGACCCCAGAGCATGGTCTTTAACTTTTAGGACTCTCTGGTGTTAATAATAAATAGAAGTGACAGCAGACATCATGGTTAGGGTTGGGTATATAGGCCACTGGTCCCGCCACTGTTCCCTAAGCCAACAGGCCATGCTGCCCTCCAGCCCTTCTGTGAGCCCATGTTTGAAGTCTGTCATGCCCTAAGGTCACAAATGGGGTCTCTTGTTTGCAGGTAGCACCTCCCACACTCACTTATAATCTGTTATCAAAGGTGTTACATTGAATTAAATGCTGAACAATTCTGTAGGATGATCTCTGAGAAAGGTGAGGTCAACTCACTGATACCAGCATGACAGAGTTGGGTATTTTGCAAGAAGGAAAACGTAGGTCAGCCTTACAGCAGAATCTGCTGGAATGTGTAAGGGACACTCTCATGTGCATACACCTGTATACAGAGGTCCTTTTTTCTTACCACATAATAATCTCTCATTGCTTTATCACAGTTCATGGAAGGAGTGCTTAGCACAAACTTTAAGGTCCTTGGTTTTTCCTGCAGTTTCTCTTTGACTGCCCCCATCTGGTGGGAGGTGTTCATTTCAACTTCTCAGGGCTTAAATCAAGCACCCTAAACTTGTACTGGAGTAGATTATGCTAATAGTACTTACAGATGGTGAGAATAAAAACTGTGATCTGCTCTTCACTTTTCCACCGGCATATTGTAGGTTTTTACCTTTTGGTGGTGGTGGTTTTCATTTTGTGAATGAAATTCCTAGCATTCCCTAATCAAGCGGGTAACTAATAAACAGCCTTAGTGTGATGGTCTTGATTTCACTGCTTTACTTGACAGATGGGATCCAACACAGTAAATTCTGTACTTGCAGTTTATTACTGAGAAATGTCTGTGTGCCCAGAATGCCATGAGACGGGTTGTTCTTGCAGTGACTGTAGTCTGATGAAAAGATAAAAAAGAGCTCCCACCCCACCCACCATGTCTTCAAAAGACCACACTCTTAAGCCGTTTTTCAAGATATGATTTTACACTTCCAGTTTAGATGAGAAATCCCAGTGCATCAGGGTCGACTCTGGGCACTCTGATGTCTGTTCACAAACTAGTACTTTCTCCTTCTACTTTATGTTTGAATTCAGATGAACAGAAATTCAAGAAGTCCTGTGCATGTGGTGTAGTAGACAGCCACTTAGAATACTTTCTAAAAATGCTTCCTGGAAATGTTTAAATTCTCTATCCACGCATATTTTCATTCTTCCATTCTTATAGTCCTGATAGATGGATCAAATAATTGTTCAAATACATAGGATCCACCTTAAAAACTAAGATAGTCTCTAGAAAGATGTGACTAGGAATGAGGTCATGTTTTACACAGCCATCAAGTTAAAATACATGTACTTTTATTTTCCAGATTTATACTTCACATTCTGTGGCTTTTATATGATAAGTCTTTCAACACTTTCAAGATGAACAATTTGTAACATTCAGCATTTGGAAAGATATCAATACTATTTTCAATGTGTCCTTTAAATTGCAGTTATTTAGTGTTTAATCTTCAAATTTCATGGAAGTGTCCTTAGTAAGGGTTTCACTGGCTTTTCTTACCCACTTGAACTTTCCTGCTCATATATATAGCACATTTTAAGTGCATGAGGTTTTTTTTTTAATTAAAAAATTATTAATTCACAAAGTTTGGCTACTGAAAAACAAAACAGAATTTTTTCCTATGCAGCCCAGAGTGACCTGGACCTTGCCATCCTGATGTCCAGGATAACATCTGCCTGCTTCTGCTTCCTCAGGGCTTACAAACAGGCACCACCTCACCCTGCGCCTTTAGGCATTCTTAACCCACAGATGAACCAGAGCTTTGTAGGTGTCTAATAGTCGTGAGTCCAACATTAGCCCTCACTAATACCCCCATCCCACTAGCACTGTCAAAGGAGAATGAGAGAGAAGGAATGTAGAGGCTTCGTCTAACAAGATGATAGAGAAACCCAAGCTCCATCCTATAGGTAGAATTTGAAGTAGAGTCTGACACTTATGTGGTTTGTTACAACTGTTTGTCTCATGATTACATAGTGAATCTATTTTCTTTTACAATGGATCTTAAGTACATTTACATGTGCTCAGATTGTATAAATGTATATAATTAAATATGGTGGTACTTTACAGGAGGGAAGAAGTTAAAATATTACCAAGAATACTGTATAAGACCCTTTGGAAGAATATAAATGGAAATGTGAGAACTTTGTTGTGGGGTCTAGAGAGACAGATGGCTTAACCTTTAAGGAGAGATCTGCCTTTAAGGAGAACCCAGGTTCAGTTCTCAGCACCCATGTTATAGACAACAGAGTAGTCTGGAACTCCAGTTCCAGAGGATCTGTGGCCCTCTGCTGGTCTCCTTGGGAACTGCACATACATGGTACCCAAGCTTATGTACTCAAGCCCACACACATACACAAAAAAATAATAAAATAAATCTTTCAAAAAAGAAAAACATTTTGCACATGGAATCATGATAATGAAATAAGATTTTCAGAGTTTAAGACAAAGTTATTGGAAATATATAAAGCAACAAACTGGGAAAAAGGTAAGACTCATGTTAAGCAGTTGTTAGAGACAATTGGGTAAACTTACAGAATCTCTAAGGGTGGTTTGAAAACTTTAGTATCTAATAGTGAACTTGTTCTCCTTCAGTTCTTGGGTGCAGCTTTTGAAATGTCTACTCCTATTCTCTGTGTCCTTGTGAGCTCATTTGGGGTTCTGCCACTGAGAAAGGCATTGGGGCTCCAGAGAGAAGGGGAAAGTCAGACCTTCCCTATGGAATCTAGCAGTGTCACAGAAGTGTAAGCAAATGGCCAAATAAATCATGATGTGACCAAGGACTTAGCCAATGCAACAGACTGAATTACCACACAGAGGGCTTTCCTAATTTTGCCAATGATGGGACCTGGCCATGGATCCCATCAGAGAAATAGCATTTGAGGGAGATGGACTTCTGTTTAGAGAAGGTTTAGAGATGGAACCTTTAGAGAAGGTTCATGATGGAAACCTGAAGGGATAAAATGGGGAATGTAGTCAGAGTCTTCCTAATAAAGGGCCTAGAATATGGGGAATTCTGTTTCTACTCCCAAGAAAAAGCCTATGCTCTGAATTGCAGTCTGGGAAGCTGTTGTATGAAATTTCTGGCCCAGCCTAGCCCCATAGTCCTGCCTGAGGCCTGGCCTAGCCCAAGGTTTGACCTCATGGCCCCTCTTGATCCCAAATAATCATACAAAGGCTTATATTAATTACATGCTGTTTGGCTATGGTTCAAGCTTATTGCTGACTAGCTCTCACATCTTAACTCAACCCATTTTTATTAATCTGCCTTGCCACATGGCCTGTGGCCTACCTGTACTCTATTACATCCTGCTTCTTGGGCAACTGGATCATGTCTCTCCCAACTCCACCCTCCTTCCCTTGTATCTATGCTTGGATTGCCAGCCTGCTTCTAAGCTGCTCTGCCATTGGCCAAAACAATTCCTTATTATCCAATGGTATCTACAGCACACACAAAGACACCCCACATCAGGAGGCATTCCGGCACTTATCCTGTTGATGTGACAAAAGCCACTTAAGGGAGAGGGGTTTATTCTGGGTTACAGTTGGAGAGTAGACAAGCCATGGCAACCAGCATCTCTGTGGCAGTAAGAACCCATGGCAGCTCCTTACATCACTTCAACAAGAAAGAAGAGACAGGAAGTGGAGCTGGATACAAACCACAAGGCACGCCCACAATAACTGGCTATATCCAGTGAGGTTCTGCTTTTAAATATTTCACAATTTCCCAAATCAGCACCACCAGCTGGTGACCAAGTGTTCAGACAGATGAGTCTGTGGGGAACATTTCATAAGCACGCCATAAAAGGAGGATTGCTCTCCAATGCTATGCTGGCTGGATTTCAAGAGAGGAATTATATTGGAAAGCTACTGAGGAAGTTCATTCATGAATTCAGACATGGTCTGTAAAGAGCTGGAACAAGGAAAATCCACTGGGAAGAAAGAGGGTGACTTTTTATATAAGTGTTAAAAGGTCAATAATAGTGATTAATTTATTATGAGGCCGAAAGAGAAGTGGAATTCAAGATGATTCGATCTCTCAGGCCTAGATGATAATGATTGATAATGATTCACATGGAGAACAAAGAAGATGTAATTCATGCTTTTATTGCTGGGGGATTGTAAGTGGTGGTGGAGTGTCAGGTGTGCATCAACAGAAGGGGAGGGATGGCTTGTCTGCTTGGCTGGGGTCACGCCCAGGACTACAGCTATAGTGAATCAACAGAAAAGCAAGGAAGAAGTTCCTGAGGATACGTTTAAAGGGAAAACAGAGCCTAGAGAACCAGGCAGGGATGTGAGACCCAGGAAACTATGCAGACAGCAGAAAGGGTGTCCGGCCACAGTCCTGGGAGAGAAGACAGAGACAGGTGGGGACGCGAGACGCTTGTCCTGGAAGAAGAGTATATGCAATCCCATTTAAAGAGGGAAGAGTAAGAAGGGCTAGAAAAATCAGAGAGAGTGACTGAGTGGGTCAGACTTTCCAGTGCTCTGAGGAATTGGAATAAACCACTGAAAGGCTCATGAATTCAGAGGTCTCGGTCCTTGCCATGCTCAACCTATCCTTCAGGCCTGAGATAGAGCAGGTGGTAAGAAATGCTGCTCCTTCCCAGAGGGCATAAAGCAAAACCAGGAGGGTGAGGATGATCAGGGGAAATCTAGTTACTCCAGACATTCTTCCTACCTCCAGAACTTTCTGACACCCCCAGCAGCTAGAGACCAGCCTTTCAACACAAAGGCCTCTTCTGTTCACAATAAGGATGGGCTGAGAAATTATCACCAGAGGCTCAATAAGAATAACAATGGCCATTTGATTGTGAACTTTCCTCTGGCCACGGGCAGTTATATCCACCTAATAATATCCACCAAAGTCCAGTACATAACATGGACGATCGAGCCATCGGTCTCCAAACAAACCATTAAGTTATGTCTCCACCACTTTCCTTTTAGACTAGAGGGAGCTGGGGCATCAAGGTGAGTCAGAGAGCCCCAGCATACGTATTAGCTTAAATTTAACTTCTAGTGATGCAAGTTCAAACTACGAAGGTTTCAAAAGTAAAATTTCTTTATTTTTTACTATATTAAACATAAGGCTAGATCGATCAAATGCTTACATTTCTAAAATTTGGAATTGCAAAACACAAATATCAGGGAAGTAGTTTACCTTTATTAACTGAATTTTTTTCCAGATTATTTTGGGTGAAGAAAGAAAAGAAAAAATAGAGTATTAAGACAATATATCTGAGTGATGAATCACTATAGACAAGAGAAGCAAGGCTGAGAGATGGCCCATGCACTGGAGGAAGGGCTTCCCTTCTCAGGAAGAGGAGTAGTTGGGTAAACCACAGCTATTTTGAGGGGTGTCGGGAGCGCTAGAAGATAGGCTCTAGCTGAAAGAGATAGATTAAGGCTGGGGTGGGGGTGATGCCTTTCAAGATTAGATTTGCCTGGTTCCTTCCCCTGTCCTCCGCCTCTGCTTCATTCCAGCTGTGAAGGGACCAGGCTTCTCCACCACTTGCTCTCAACATGATCTACTGCTGATGTCAAGAAGGATGCGGTTGGTATTTGCTGATGTTAAAGCTACTGAAGGGCTAGACAGCTATGGAATGAAGCAAAACCAGGATCACTATGTCAAAATTACCTTAATGGTTACATTTGAAAGTCACTCACTCACACACACACACACACACACACACACACACACACACACACACATCATAGTGTTGGGAACAAGTACTAGAAGAGGCATAGAGTGGGCATGAAGCAGAGAACTGAGAATGGGGGAGGAACATTTTCCCCACTGTTCTGATAGCATTTATTGGTCAGGCTTTAGAGAATGTCTTTGATTCTTTTACTTTTGATTGGACAGAAAGGACTTGGTCAGAGTTCCGATTTTCTGTTCTCTTACATTCACACTGTGTGCTCTAAATTGTTAGTCTTTAAAATAATGTTCCAGAGAGCAGAATGTTTTCAGTCAGTGCAAAGCCTGTTTTTGTGACATGTTGAGATCATTTTCCTAGGAGACTCCATGGCCATGTTGCAGAATTGGCACATGTTGTTGAGAGTGCAACTGTGGATTGTTGTCATGAAATGAAATGAAAGGTCTCGGCCTTCTCTGCCTGTCTCCTGTTAGCACACTCATTCCTTGCTATGGTGAGGACGGGATAATTCCTGAGTATTTAACAATTTGCCTGCTCCCTGCTTCCTGGAAACTAGAGATTATGAGATTCTAACCTCTGGTCAAAAGGTTGCTATCATTTAAAAAGCCCAAACCCATATAAAGCTCTGCCTCTTCCTTCCTTCCTTCCTTCCTTCCTTCCTTCCTTCCTTTCTTTCTTTCTTTCTCTCTCTTTTTCATTCCTTCCTTCCTTCTCTCTTTCTTTCTTCTTCTTTTTTTTAATTCTGCCTGTGGTTACGTTCTCTCAGGCTCCCACCAGCCTCTTGTTTGTAGACCATAAGGGTTTGTACTAATGGGAACCCTATTTTGCCTTAAGGAAAAAATATAAAGACTATCTTACCTAATAAGGAATGCTTCTTAACACAAGCTTCTATTTTTAACTTAAAACTTTAAAAATTTCTCTCTAAATACATTTCGAAATGACATGTGGAATGTAAATATAATTGGCACAGTCCTGAGTCATTCCCATCCTCCTTCATGGGGAGACTTGGGGGATTGCCGCTCGCTCGCTCTAATTCACACTGATGAACATTGCTACTTCATCTCCTTCTACCTCCCAAACCTAGCAGGGCCAAGGTAAGGAATCCCTGTCACTTGCAATGAGTGAATTAAAGAAATTCTGAAGATAGTGGCTGGGAGCTGGCATGTCCTACAGAAGCCTAGTGACCTGCACTGCAAGGGTGGATACGGAGAGTGAACCCTGAAATCTGTTCTCTGACCTCCACGCACGTGCTGTGGCACACTCTCTCTCACACACTCTCCCATACACACACACTCATACACACACACTCACCCATACACACATACTCACCCACACACTCACACACACACATACTCACACATACATACTCACACTCACTCACATACACACACACTCACACATATACACACTCACACATACACACATTCACTCTCACAAACACTTACCTACAAGGAAAGGCTCTGCATAGTATGTGGGAAAATGGATGCTATGCAGAAGCTTTAGGTAAATTGTGCCAAGGCAAAGGCTGGAAAGACAGCTCCCGTAGCAAAGCAGCTTGATCTTACAAGAGTGAAGACCTGAGTTTGATCTCCCAGCCCATGTATAACAGCTGACCATATGCTTTGCACTTGTAGTCCCAGACTGGGGAAACTGATAAAAGTGGGTTCCCGGGACTCACTGGCAACCCAGCTTATCCTATTGGGTTTTCTTAATCCCATGAGAGACTCTGTCTCAAAAACAAAGCAAAACGGGTGATGCCTGAGGAAGGATGCCCTCCTAGGCAGGCTGACCCTGGGTATGCATCCTCCCCTCTCCCTCCCAGCCCATGGCAGAAAGAGCAAAGGAGCAAATGCATCCCATAGTTCAGGTTTCACAAATGCAGCAGAGGCACAGAGCCCTCTTGCCTTTTTGTCAGAGACCTGAAGTCCGACTGGGTGCTGGGCCACACACCCCCTGACTTCTGAGTACTGTCTACTCCAAAACAGCAAAAGCCATTTTAGAAAGCATCTTGAAAGATTCCCACTTTCCTGGGATCTTCCCTGCAGCGATCTTTGTTCTGAAACCGAGAACCAAGAGCACGAATAACACAGGTGCCCATCCTTAGCATAGGCGTGTCTGAAGAACCCGTGAGGTACACGAGCATCGCTTCACAGGGGGCTGACCTCCAGAGACCCCCAGCAGTGGGACGGGGAAGCAAGTGGCTGAAGGCCTCAGCTTTGAAGGTGGGTTCAAAGACGAGCCGCACAGCCCTAGTTTCTGAAGGCTGAGCTTAGAGAACAGATATTTGGCCTTTCAAGATTTCTGTGCGGGACTTCAAGTTTGCAGCTTTCATTGAGCCCAAGGCCTCTGAGAGAAGATCACATGGTAGAGGGGTGAGGCAGGGTGGATTTCATCTGAGAAACTGTCCCCTTCACATCTAAAACAGAGGAAATGAGCCAAGTTTTCAAAATGATTTGCTAGGTGGTAACTGTTTAAAAGAGAAACTCGTATTTTATTTGATCTTACTTTTTTTTTACTTTTCTGCTAACAGTAGTCATAAAAAGTCCTGAGAATTGAGCTGCCCATAGTCACATATGCACTAACTTACAGTTATACATGCAATAATTCATGATTTTTACATGATGATGTAAATTAGGATGACTTATAACCAAGCTTCTAAATATTGGAAGATAGGAAGATTATGTTGTCTTCAAATACTAGTATTTACAGAATGGAATGGAACTCTCTCTCTCCCTCTGTGTGTGTGTGTGTGTGTGTGTGTGTGTGTGTGTAAATGTTTTGGGCCTAGCCTTGAGGTTTCACTGGCAGTTGGGCATTCTGAGAGTCCAGGAGTCTGGCAGTCTGGCAGTCCCACAGAGACACACAGATGCTTACATTAATTTTACACTGATTGACCTAGAGCCCAGGCATATAACTTGCTAACTCCTTCATCTTGACTCAACCCATGATTCTTATCTTGTTCAGCCATGCAGCTTGGTATCTTTTCTCAGCAGCATTTCAACTTCTTTCCTCTGCATCTCTGCCATCTCTGCGGTGTCTCTGTTTTGCTTCTGAGATGTTCCCAGAGTTTTCTTAGTCTGGTAGCTCCACCCACACTTCCTGTCTGACTCTGGCCAATCAGCTTTTTATTAAACCAGTAGGTGGGACAAATATTTACAACATACCAGGGCAATACCTTTCCTGTTGAATATTTTACTTTAATTAATAGAACTTTTACCTTTTACTAAGAATAGTAAGCTATGTCAATTGTAATATATAGGGAAAGCCTTTAAAAGCATTCTTGGGCCAGGCTATGGCTCAGATGGTGGTATTGTTGGCTTTTCACATGTGAGAAAATCATAGTTTGGATCCCTGTAATGCTTATCTATGTACTAACAGAGAGCAGGAAGTAGAGGCAGGAGGACACACCCCCAGCAGGTTGGCTAGCCAGATGAGCTGGCATGGCGAGGTCTAGGTTCAAAGAGAAACACTACTTTGAAATAGAAGATGGAGATTACTACAGGAAAGACCCTTGGCATCAACATTGGCTCTCTATACATGCATGCACATGTATGTACACCTACCTACCCAGCCTGCAAACATGCATCATTTACATATGAACCTCATATATACATATGTGCAATTAAGTAAATTGCTTTCTTTCCCTAGTTCAGCTATTTTGTAACTGTTTCTCTATAAGCATCTAAAAAATCTTCTGATCAAGCTAACTGGAGCATGGAAGGTGAGTGTAAGCTCAGAGGAAGGTTAGGAAAATTCTGGTAGGAATAAGAAAGGGAAATGCCAGATGTGAGCTAAGAGGCATTTCACTGTGTTTGCTGTCAGGAAGTTCCTCAAGCTAAGTATTTGCTCCTTCTTAAAGTGTCTCATTAGTTTCTTAATTAACCCATTAATCATTAATCAGTTCACTAATTAGCAAACATTTATTGGATATTTATTGTGATCCCGGAACTATGGTTAGTATAGAAGATGTGTTAATAATAAAGATGAGTTCAGAGCTGGGAGAGGGATTCAACTACTGAGCTTCCAGCAGCAAATGACACTGTGCATTGCTTGTGTTCTTTGTACAATTTTAGGATCCAAGGATATAGTTGTGACTAAGGAGATAGAGCGAAATCATTGCCTTAAAGACAGATATTAGGTTAGGATTAAGGTAAAACCAGAAATGACCAGCAAGAGGGTAGTGCCATGTGTTTGAGAATCGTGTGTGTGTGTGTGTGTGTGTGTGTGTGTGTGTGTGTGTGTGTGTGTGTGTGTGTGTGCGCGCGCGCGCGCGCGCGCGCGTATGCCAGGAGTTAGGAGCAAGACCTCAGGTCAGAGGTTCAGGAAAGACCAGACTGCACAGGCTCCGTAGATAAAGTATTTCAACATTGGTTCCAAGTGAGATGGGAAGCTGTGGTGGCTTCTGGACAGAAAGACAGATGTGTTCTCCCAGGATTGGGGTTGTCTGTATTGAGACCAAGTCACAATTCTCCATCAGGGAGGGAAGCAGGGAGGCCAGGTGGAGGCCTGTCACAACTCAATAGATAAGATAGGCCAGCTGGTGTAGGAGTAACAGACACAGTGGCAGTGTTAGAAGTATCTTCAGCTGTTATCTGGGGACTCTGGAAGATACAATGAACAAGACCTGTTAGCCCTCAGCAGGTATGGGGTACTTTTCTTTTTGCTGTGTCCAAATAACCTAACAAGGAGAAACTTAGAGGAGTGCATAAGTTGGGGTTCACTGAAGGGACAGAACTAATACAATGACTATTTATAATACATGCAATATACATTATACACACATATATACATATATAATGTGATTTATTAGACTGATCTGCAAGGTGTATTCTGTATGCTTCATAGTCCAGTGATGGCTGTGTTATACAGTGGCTAAGGATCCAGTAGTTGTTCAGTCTGCAAGGCTAGATGTGTCAGCAGTATTAGGCAAGCACTGAAGGCCTGAAGCATGCTGGGAAGGCTGCTGGTTCTCACTCTGCATTGTCAGCCTACATACTTGGTTCTGATTGGTGAAGGAGTGCTGCGGAACAGGGTGAGTAGCTTCTCAGAAGGCTTGAAGACAAGCCGGCCCGGGGATTTTTTTTTTCTTTTCCCTGAGTTGTGTTATTCTGGTTGCTACCAGAAGGCATCGTCTGCATTTAGGATGGGTCTTTTCAGTTTCAATACTCTGATCAAGGGAATCTCCCAGGAGACTCCAGATTCAGACAGGTTGACCACCAAGACGAGCCATTACAGGGAAGAAGGATTTATTCTAAATTAGAGTTAAGAAGGAGATAGTCATGAAAAAGACATAGCAATATGAACATGTGGTAGCTGGTCACCCTGTGAACACAGTCAGCTCTCAAGTGTGACCAACCGATGAAACCTAAGGCTGTGGCTTCTGGTGGCCCATGGCCTCTGGTGGCCCTCTGCCTCTTCTGGTCCACGGTCTCTGGTGAATTCTATTTCCTAAAATTTTTACCACCTTCTAAAATAGTAACCCCATCTGGGAACAAGTGTTCAAACAGGAGAGCTGTGGGGAATATTTCACATTCAAAATACAGCAAGGTGTAGAGGAAAGAGACGAACCACAGGTAGGTAAGATTTGGACCCAGTTAATAAAAGTAGACATTTCATATAAATGGAGAGAGAAGACAAGAGCTTATTTGACCATGAGGAGTAGTTTGCCTTTAAACAAAATCAGTTTGCCATCCTGTGAAATACTTATTTGTGTTGGGCAGTGTACTGAGATATGAGAGACCTCAGTAGGATGGCAGCATAGATGAAAATGGAAGTAGTGAGAGGTGGTATGAGTGTAGATGCCAAGATAGATCTCAGAAATGCACAAACAAATGGCATCTACTGTCAACGGAGCAAAACGATACACAGCACATGACATTGCCATGAGATCAGTCCCTGCAAGAAATCAGGGCATCTCAAAAAAAGATGTTGTTTGTGCTTTGTGAGAGATGGAGTTTCTGGGACCCTCAACAAAGGAGCTGTTTGTGCATAGTTGAGAGGATCAGGAGCTCAGGGAGCCTGTGACTTCTGATGCTGACATCCCTCATCCCAGAATCTTCCACAGGCCTGCGCCATATTGCAGATACAAAGCGGAAGGTTATTGAGGAGAAAAGCTTGCAACCGGGACCGACAAAAATAGGGAAATGCCAAAGTCAATTTTAGAAGACTGGGAATGATATGCCAAGCACAACCCCTGGAAGTGTTGAAGGAGGAATGGTGCAGATAGAATACAATGCGCCTGCAAGCAGCGTGACCTTTAAGAAAATCTTTCCCATCCTTAAAAGGACGAAGCACCAGAGTGGGACAAGAGATGCTACATGAGTTTGGGATGTTCCATATGTGACAGTAGCTTTATAGTTCATCTGATAGTGATTAATATGTTTATTAGTTATATAAGTTAAATTTTTTTAAATTACAAAAATTTTGTATATTTTTATGATTGAATAGTAAATAATAAGCATTAGTGTATTGGGTATGTTTACTAAGTAGGTTCTGTGCAGCAGGCATTCTGAGAGGTCCTGGAAGGAGATAGGGCAAGGGCAGTGCAGCCCACATCTATAGATAAGGTTAAGCGCTCAGAGTGGAGGGTGGCAGGCTTCGGCTCAGATGACTTTGGGAAAAGGTCTTCTATGAAGGAACATCTGTGGGCCCTGTAGCCAAGTGAGTTTTGTATTGATATGGATTTCAGATTGGCTGTAGGGAAAGCCTTGAGGGGAACTGATGGGTAGAGGACCAAATCTGCCAGGTCCTCACAGGCAAGGAAAACACTTGGCCTGAAGCACACTGCTGGAATCGTGGAGTGTTTTGAAGAGGGGGCAACATAAAGACTGTGCATAGAAAATGTTTACAAACAACTTTGCCTTCAGCATAGGTAGAAGATTTGGTAGAGACCTTTGCAAGCTTCTAATCATACCATTTTATTAAACATACAATGTCATCACACCCATACACTGTGGCTTTAGTTCAGTTCCCACAGCCTGCCACTAGTGTGAGTAGAAAGTGAATTTGCTATGTTCTTCATGGAATCTGAGAAAAATTATTTTTCAGTCTTGTTAACAAAGCAAAGCCCGCACCATTTCTCAAGGATCCATTTTTTTGTTCCATTTATATAAAGTTGTTTTATTGCTGATTTTGTAAGATTCTTAATGTTTTGTGTGTTTGTTGCATGCATGTGTACATGTGAGTGTGCATGTGTGTCAGGTTATGTATGTGTTTGCTGATGCATGTGGAGGAAGAAGACAACTTCAGATGTCCATCTTCATTTTCCACCTTGTCTGACATGAGCTTCCCTTGTTGCTCCGCATTTTGTGGCAGGATGGTAAGATTCCCATTTCCTCCTCTCATCCTGCAGCTTCTCGAGAGCCCTGTCTCCATCTCTCATCTTGCTAGATGGAGTGCCTCCATGGGCTCAGCACACATGTGGTGTATAGACATCTATGCAGGCACAACACCAATGACACAACATAAAGTCAGATAAGCCTTTGAGTGCTTTGCCTTGATAGTTATATTTGCTTAAGTCATCTATTATATGTCTATATCTTGGACACACACATATATATTATGTC
Source organism: Sigmodon hispidus (assembly GCA_004025045.1). Classification (NCBI taxonomy): domain Eukaryota; kingdom Metazoa; phylum Chordata; class Mammalia; order Rodentia; family Cricetidae; genus Sigmodon; species Sigmodon hispidus. Next base: position 21,315 of record PVIH01002331.1, on the reverse strand, counting down.
ACATGCAGACCATAGCTAACTGGCCATGACTTAATTAGTCATTTTTGTTGCACAGGGACACTGGGTTGCTGCATGCCAGAAGAAGGCCCTTACCATAGGATTGGGAGACTTACGACCTGCTAAGGACTTTTCTTGGGCTTTAAATCTATCAGTAATTAAATAAACAAGGACATCCACCATCAGCAGTTCTGCTAACAGCCTGGCCCAACAGTAATTTCAATCATTTTTCCTAAAATGCTTTGAATGAGTCTTTATGTTCTTAGATAATGTTATTACATTTATTTCATTCAGAAGCCTCCAGCTTTTAGCCAACCTTAGAAGCTCCATTATCAAATATTATGTTCATCTCTACTTTAAAAATACTCCTCAATCCAACGTTATGTTTTCCCCAAAATCAGTTGAAAAAAAACTTGACACATAGTAGGTGTTTTTTAGGCATAAGCTACACATCTTTTACTCACACAGGAATCTTTCATGTTAGCCCCAAGGCAGGCTCAAGGGGAAAAAAATACTGAAGAGTAGGTTTATTTTAACCTCACTTCCATATAGCAAAAGTACCTCTGAAGGGAAGAGCCAAGACCCAGGGAACTGGATGTTCATGCTAAGTCTGATGGAAGGGTGGCTAACCACTGAGATACAGATTATCCTGAGAGGAATGTAAGTCAGCATAAGGAGTCTCTGTGACATTTGCTCCTCACAGCCAGGTTCTAGGCCCTCCCTGCAGGTGAGGCAGATCTGGGAATTTCTTTGTGACTGGGCTTAAGAGGGGCAAGGAAGAAAGGGGTGGGTCCACATGACCTTGCTTCATGCCCATGTGCTACATTTTAGAGGTAATATGTTCTGAACTTTCAAATGCTCAATAAATGGGTTATGGAAATAATTACAAACCAGAACTACTTAAAAATACAGAGATGTATATTTTAGAATTTAAAATAGCTCTGTGGTGCCTCCTCTTCATTTTAATTGAATTTGGAGTCATCTGGGAGACACACCTCTGGAAAAGTCTGTGTTCATCTGAAGAAGAAAGACCTATCTGAGTGTGGGCAGCATCATCCTGTAGGCCTCAGATGCAGACTGAATGAAGAGGAAAGAAAGAAGAGTAAAGCTGAGGACCAGCTTTCTCTTCCTGTCCAACTACGCTATGTGATAAGTTGCCTTAAGCTCTCAAGACCATGTCTTCCCGCCTCACTGGACTATATTCCTTCTTACAGCACAGATCAAATAAATCTTTCTGTAAATTTCTTCTGTTTGGCATTTTGTCACAACTATGAGCAAAGAAGGAGAATATTTCAAGCACTGGGATTCCAAAAGGAGTTCAGAGGTGGACTCCTATGCTATTCTAGCAGTGGGTGCTACCTGCTTATGGTATCTAACATGGCAGAGCCAAGTAGTTGGCATATAAAATTGTCTTCTGCTGTTAAATATGAACTCTTTGTCACTTTTTTTAGTTTTCTACATTCAACAACTTCTCTTCTCATTAACTGTCATCATTTTGAATTTTCTTCCAAAATACAGTCAGTATTTTCCATCAGAAAGCATGTGAATCAGTTTTGAGAGACACTGTACAATGAATTTATATAAACATGTATGCATGTGCACACACATATACATATATATTATATAGATGGAGGGCAGAGATGGCTCAGTGGTTAAGATCGCTATCTTCTTACAGAATACAGTGTAGGGTGCAGGGTAATTCTTGGCACCTGAACAGAAGCTGACACCTGTAACTTCAGTTCTAGGGAATCCAATATCTTCTCTGGCCTCTGAGGGCACTGTGTGCATATGTGCCTGTGTATGAGCATGTAAGAGCATGTGTGTGTTTGTGTGTGTGTCTGTATGTCCGTGTCTGTGTGCATGTGTGTGTATTCATGTGTTCTCTGAGGGCACTGTGTGCATATGTGCCTGTGTATGAGCATGTAAGAGCATGTGTGTGCGTGTGTGTGCGTGTGCATGTGTGTGTATTCATGTGTCTAACACAAATATCCTGTGAATAGGAACAGACTGAATTGAAGAAGTTAAGTCAGTCTTTTTTTTTTTTTTTTAAAAAAATGTTCTTTTCTAAGTGTTATATTTTCAAGAGTGCTTTTAAATATCCACAGTGTCAGGGCACATCACTGACTGAGCTTATGTCTCATCTTGCAATCAGACATGGTTTAAAAGCAAGTCCAGAGCAAGCAGTATGAATAGCATAGCAGACATTCATATTTCATAGTTTACAGAATGCTCTGTGGACATTTCCACTGAGCTGTGATATCAGTAGATCTTATCTGCTTGGGATCTCACCATTGAGAACTCAAGAAAAGCCAGAAGAGAGCACATGTCTGAGCTCCTTCAGGGAAAGCTAGGGATGTGAATAAATTTGATGAATTAAAGCTATTATGTGTATTTCTCCCCTCTGTTTAAAGCAATAGAAATGACCTTTAAGTATCTGAGCATAGATGAGATGGGCACTGGTCCCTTGATCTTAGAAAACTGACTCCTTGAGTTCCTTGCTGTGTAGTGTGTGACTCAGTGATTCACTTCTAGGGTTGGGGGAGGAGGTGTGGGCGGGGAGGGGCATGCCATGGGTTAAGAATACCTGCTTTGAAAAGCAGCTCAAAGATTCATGACTTTATTAGAACTTCACACTGGAGCTGGGATTGATCAGGTATTCCAGGGTCTCAGCCCTCTCAGTTAGCTTCTGTGAATACATGATAAGGAATAATGTTCCCCAATCTGGGCCCCTTTCCATTTGTTGTTGTTGTTACTTTGTAAGATGAATTTTGTTTTATTTATTTTTTAAGCATTTATTCATTATTACTTTATATATGTTAGTGTTTGCCTGTGTGTAGGTATATGAACCATGCATGTGCCTGGTGTCTTCAGAGGTCAAAAGAGGGCACCAGAACCCTGACATGAGTTACAGATGGTTGTGAGCTAACATATGGGTGCTGAGAACTGAACCTGGGTCCTCTGCAGGAACATCAAATGCTCTTAGCCACTGAGACATCTTTTTATCTCTATTTTGATATGTTTTAAGTTATGTTTTTAATTGAAAAGAAGGAAGAAATATTTTTAAATAATTTTCTAAATTTCAGAATCATGCCTATCCAGGTGAGGGTCAACCATGCTTGAGTCCTAAGTTGGTCAGCACTGTCAGTCATGGGACTGGACTTCTGTAGCTCAGTGGGTCGTGTGCCTGCCTAGCATGCAAGAAGACCTGTATTTGATCCCCAGCAACCCCAAACAGAATGTGGTGATACATACTATAATCCCAGAGCAGCAGAAGTGGCACAAAGAGAAGAATCGGAACTTCAAGGTCATTTTCATAGGAAGTATGAGGCCAATCTAGGCTATTTGATGCCTTTCTCGGTCTCAAAATAGATGATAAGTAGGTAAGTTAATTAACATTAATTAAAAGCAAAAATAAAAAATTCTACATATTTACTTGAACAGCAAATGTTTCTTTTTCTGAAAACATGTTTAAAGTAAGAGTTCAGCAAGTTTGGGAAAGTCCATTTTAATATCCAATGTGTAATTAAGTAGCAGGAGAAGGAGCTGCAATAATCACATACTTTTTCGCACACTGCATGTTAGTGAAAAGTGCTTATAATATTTATTAACATACAGAATTAGTCTTAACCTGCTGGAAAGAAGAGAAAATGCAACACCTTTCAAAGATGCAAATTGACAATTAACAAAACAATAGAATTCCAGGCCTTTCTCTGTGAGAGGTGTAAATTGATAATCAGGCTGCTGGAAAAGCGGGCTGTTTCTATTTAAAAGTTATCTTGAGATGAAGGCTCCCCAAGGAAAAAGGAAATAAGTATATGACCATCTCTGTTAAGTAGAGCACTCATTCTCCTGGATAGATACCGTCTTTCTACCGCTCTCTGCAGTTTACATTTGGAAAATCACAGCCGAGAGAGGGGAGAACGTGCAAATTCAGTTTCTCCATATATTTAACAGCATGGCTTTTTCACATTTATTGCTGATTCAATTCACAGTTCTGACCTTTACTTTCAAGGTAGTAAATGGTACAAGAGGTAGACACCTGAGGAATTTAACAATACTTGTCTGTGTCTCAGAAGCCTATTGTGTTACGTCCATGTTAGTTTTGGTTATGGCCTGCTCTGCAGATTTCAGAAATATAGATCTCTGTCCTTCCCCTTGTGAAAGTCCTGCTCTTCTGAAAAGAATTGGCAGTGGACAAGTATCCAAGAGAAGCAGGAAAAAATTTGCCTAAATATTTTTTTTGAGGGGGGATGCATAGGAAGGTGTGTGCACACTAAGTACTTAGAAAAGATTAAGAAGTATATAAGCCTTTCAGAGAAGAGATGGAAAGAGAGAGTGCAGGCAATCTGGGTCATCAGAGACTGAGAGGAGGTGACTGTGCCCAGGTATGGACAGTAGCCTAGGATAAAGTTCTTTGGATGACAGGTGTTCTATCTTCAACCCTTTCAAAGTTCTGTGCCCTGGTGTTGTCTTTAGTCAGATGGGCATAGAAAGCACACACAAGTAATTCCAGCACTTAGGAGGCTGAGGCAGCAGGATGGCCAGGAGTGTGAGACCAGCCTAGGCCATAGAAGGAGATCAAACAACAACAACAATCTGATGTGGGATGTCACTCTGTATGCTGTGAATATCATTTGTTAATAAAGAGACTGATTGGGCCTATGGCAGGGCATCTTAGAAGGTAGGGATGTGATCCAACCACCCAAGAAGCAAAATGTGAAGAAATAGGTGAGCCACGAGCCATGTGGCGAGACAGATGAATGAAAATGGGTTGAGTTAAGATGCAAGAGCTAGCTAGCGATATGCCTGAGCCATAGGTCAAGCAGCATGTAACTAATATAAGCATCTGAGTCATTTTTGCGGGGCTAAACAGGGCTGGCAGGTCTGGACTGTGGGGCTAGACTGGGCCAAAAGCCCCTACAACAATAAATAACTGTGTGATTAAAGGGTTGGATGCATTTGTGTCTCTTTTGGCAGATCCTGCTTTGGACTAGATAAAGAACACCACAGAACCCCTCCCTTTACTGGGCTTGGGCAGCTAGGCAGAATAATGGAAGGCTAAAAGAACCTTGGTTCTGAGGCAACTTCTTGAGACTTCTGTCCTTTAGTTCATAGGGCTCAGTATACCCAAACACTATACTGCAAAATATTGTGTTCTGATCTCCTTAGTTAGAAAGCATTGCAGTGAGTTCTCTACCAACACTTGGCAATCTCTTCAATAGATACCTTCTCCAACCTAGAATAAGAAGAATCGGTCCTGAGGCTCACTACAGCATTAACGGAAATGTTAGAAAGGTAATTTGTACAGCCCTCTGCATACTGCCTGGTACACAGGCAATTTCCCCACTGAAACCAACCAGGAATACTGTGTCCTGGCATGCTTTCGATCTCTGTGACAAACACCGTGATTAAAAGCAACTTGAAAGAGGAAAGGTGATAGATTTTCACACCTTGATAAACCTCTCTACCAGTGCAACAATCCAAATCAAGCCAAATTAGAACAAGCCCAGGTTTAATGGGTACAGAGCAAAGCAATCCTGGGTGACCCTTGGAAAGGCACTGGGGAGTCACACTGCAGATATGACTACTGGGCTTTAAGTAACCTGTGATGTGGTCTTGAGCAGCCCCTGGAAAGGGTTTTTTTTGGCCGGCTTCCCTGGGGGCAGGGGTCTAAAACAGGAATTCTAGAGGAGGGCTGCCATTTGGTGGGTTTGAAGAGGTGGGGTCTGGGGTGAGAGAGGTTGAGCTTATTTTATCTTTCAGTCAGGGAGTGACCTAGGCAAGAACTGACACAGAAACCATGGAGTAATGCTGCTTATTAGCTTTCTCTCTGGGGCTCACTCAGCTCACTTTCTCATACAACCCAGGACCACCTGCTCACATTTAGCTGGACCCTTCTGCATCAATCATTTTTCAAGAGAATGGCCCACAGATTTGCCTACAGGCCAGTCTGATGAAGGGTTGTTCCTTCTTGGGGTTCCATATTCCCAGATGACCTTGGTTGGTGTCAAGCTGATACAAAACCAATCAGCAAGACTCTTTAGAAAGATTACTAAAGCTCTGAGCAGTTTCCTGCCTCACAAGAAATTCTGTTCATTATTTTGTGTTCAGCAAATGACAAACAAAATTTTAGTGGAAACTGGGAAAGGTTATCAATTGTTGATGGAAAAAGAAATACAGGAAGTCCAAACTTTTTAGAGTTGTGTGATATGTGGTAGAGCTCTGGCATAAGCAGCCACATCTGCACATCTGGGAGTCCTGCATCCCAGGGAACCATTTCAGGCTTTGCCCAGGGTTCTCTGCATCCTTGCAAATAGAATGTGGAGCAAAGAAGAAATGATATTGAGATTGGTGGTTGAGGAGAGCAGGGTAACTCGGGTCAGGGTGAGGAAGGAAGCTGCCATCTCCTGTCTTGTTCTCCAGCTCTCTCTTAAATGGCTGTGACTTCTAGGGCATCCTGCATGCCTGCAGGACTATGTTCATATACCATCATACTGCAAGACAACTTCAGAGAAATTTTAAAGATTACTTGTGCATGTACAAACATGACTCTTTTTTGTTTTTGTGAATACTTAATATCAGTTACATGGTAAACTGGAACCTCTCTCTCTCTCTCTTTCTCTCTCTCTCTCTCTGTCTGTCTCTGTCTCTGTCTCTCTCTCTTTCTGTGTGTGTGTGTCTGTCTGTCTGTCTATGTATGTATGTATGTATGTATGTATGTATGTATGTATGTATGTCTATGTTTAGAGACAGGGTCTCATGTAACCCAGGCCCACCTGCAGTGTACTGTGTAGCTGAGAATAAGGAATGACTTTTTACTTGTGATGGTCTTTCCTCTACTTAGCAAATGAACTGTGAATTCTTGCCTCTACCACCTGAGTGTTGGGATTATATATGTGTGCCACCATTTTATGGAACTAAGGACCATACCTAGAACTTTCTTCATGCTAGACACACATCCTACCAGCTGATCAGCATCAACAGCCTCCATTTATTTGACGACAGCTTGGGGCTTTTGTTTCTTCCTCTTGTGGATATTCCCAGGCAGGAAAAGATTGAGATCTGTACCCGAATAGGAGAAGACAATCTGATTGATTATCTTTTATCTACTTAAGGCATTTAAAATAAAAGTCATTTTTATCACATGCTACTGATGGTTTGGAAGTAATGTGCAAACCCCAAATGTCCCATGGAATGGCCATTCCACTCACAGAACATGATAGACCAGTCCTGGGGATCAACATTTCTGATGGTTTTCCTCATGAATATCCATGAATTTTTAGCATCCTTGAAGAGGCCTGAGCATGCCATGGACAAACATCAGAGCAGTCTCCTATGTTTGCAAAGCCATCATTCTCTGTACTTCTTTTGCTTAACTTAATTATTGGAATAATTGTGTTATAATAACATAATCAGTCATAATAGCGTAACTATTGATTCACAGGCTGTGATTTTATCAGACTGGTAGAAAACCTAACACCAGTCTTGGGTCCTGTGATCTTTTCCTGCTGTTTCCAATAGTGAAAATCTATCTAGGTTATTTTTCTGTATTCAGACCTTGACAGGGCATGCTGCAGAGGCATGCCCATGGGTGACTCGGGCGTCTTTTGTAGTATTGTAAGACTTTCTGAGGAGATAAAGCAAGCCAGGAAATGGGGATTGGAAGGCTTGAGGTGGTGGATGTTGACAATGGCTGAATGAAAGGTGAGTGAGGGGAGGTCAGGTGCAGACTTCCAACCTCTGTCTTCAGTCACTGCATCAATCTTTGGTCCTGATAACAGCAGAAAGGTATGAGAAAGGGAGGGTGTGCAAATTAGGGACGTGACATTTGCCATGCTTTTCAATCATCTGAGCAGAGAGATGAGATACTGAAAATGTATCAGGAAAGAGATGTAAGGTAAAAATGATGGGCTTAGAGAGACCGTAGCCAAGCAGGGAGGGCTGCAGAACCCCAGTGTTTTTGGAGCTTCTGCTCCCCCTCCACACCATGCCTTTACACTGCCTGGCTGTCAAAGCACTTCTTCTTCCTGTAGTGAACTGGTACCATGTCAGCTTATGGCCACCCAACTTCTATTTCCAGAAACTTCTGTGATTTCTTCTTTGCTTCATTATTTTTGTCTCTGGATAGGATACTCAGTGGCCCTGTCCAACCTAGCTCTTCATCCATTACCACTCCACATTTTAGCCTTCCTCCCAGGTATGTTCTGTAGAAAATCCCTGGACCCCTTCTGGTCTAGTCTTGCAACTTTTCTTCCTCTGTTCCAGTCTTGGTTCATGCTGTAAGAATACTTCCCACTACCAAGTCACCTCACTAAACCTGTTCCTGATTCTTCATTGTATGATGTACAATCTTATTGTTTAAGAGACCTCTGGCACTTTATATACTCTTAATGGTTTTAACTAAGTTTTGATGTATTTTTTTATCTGGCATGTACCTTAGACTTGTAGATGTCTTGGAGTATAAAATAGTCTCCACATTATCTCTTGGTGTGAAGTAAAATGGAGCAATTACTGCCTTTTCTCAAATATCTTTTTGAAAAAGGTAGTTGATTAAAGTTTCTGAATGTTATGTTTGCTGACATCTTGATCAGGTGCCTGGTGCTCAGCTACCTTGGTGTAATCTCCTCTATTGAGATGACCTGGGTTATTGACTTGCTTGTAATCAACAGGATGCAGAGGAAGGAATATGTTTCCCTCAATTTACCTCCTTGACAGAGTGAGAAGCACAGTGCTTTAAACAAATAGGAGACATTTCAAACTCTCTTGAACTATAGGAATTATCTGGAATATCAATATCTATACTCCAGAACAAAGTGATATATTTAAAAAAATGTTTATTTCTATATGGTCACATACATCATATATGATACTGTACTGTGGCAGTGGGATTTCTGCCTCAGTGATTAAGAACATACTTTTTCATATCAGGGATGGAGAGTGTTTTATCTAACATTATTCACTGAATGAATGCATATATTCATCTCTTACTTTCAATATTAAGGTGAAAAGTAACATACATGCCATCTTCTGTATTACGGCCACATGTATGTCTGTATGTTTACCTTTGCCTATTAAATTTAAACCTTCATGTGTTTTTGTGCTGCTATTTTAGAGTGAATCCATTTTATTGTGACATATTTTCTTAAATAAAACTTGTCTACATGAAGCAGGGCTATCTAATAACAAACTAATCACCAGTTTCTCTTGGTCTGCAAAAGATTTTTTACTTTTTCTGAATATCATGTTTTGTTTATGTATTTTCTCCTAATTTTTGTAGTTTACTATACTATTTACTATTATGGAAAGATAGTCAAAAGACAGTCATTTTAAGAAATGGATTATATTGTATGTATGTAACATACAATTTTCATCTTGTTTATGTTGCTATCACATAATAACTGAGGTTGGACACTTTATGAACAAAGAGGAATATTAAGTGCATTATGTTAAAGGTGGGAAGTCTGGGATCAGGAATTTCTTGTGTGAGGATTCTCCAGACACTTGGTTGCAGGGGCTGGATCTGCCTGGTTCTATTATAACAACCTGTTCTCATGAGAAGTGAGCATCCTGTGAGAACCAAATTAATGTCTTCTGTAGGTGATAGCCTCAGTTATCCAATTCCCTTCCTCTAGTCCCAACTCTTCCAAGGTTCTGCTTGGGTACCCTCACCTAAGGCTGAACAGTAGTAGCTAATGTGTTTATGTTTCTGCCTTGCTTTGAGTGATGCCGAAAAACTGCATGGGGCTATAAAAATGAATCTGGGAGCCAATGGGGACACATTGCTCCTTCTCTTTGGGCCCCATCACTATTGTGCTCCATGTTGTCTGGTGGCCTTTCTCTACTGACAATAGGTATATAAATGGCCTCTTTTATAAGCCTCTCCCTGTATTGTGTACTCTTTCTCCTTTGGTCTTCTGAATCACAATGGAGCTTGGTATGTTTGTGGAGTTGAGACAGTTGAGTGTGTGTTGTTTATTCCTTCTCTGGCTAATGTGAAGTCAGCGTTTTCATTTCTCTTCTCCGAGCCCAGTTGTCATCATCTGTCCCTGGATAATGGCTTTTGATATGTCCCATTGTAATGCATTGGACCCTGTCCCTGGCTAAGCATTCATTTTAGGAGGCTGATTCTGGGACTCTGGGCAAGAAAGATTATCTTCTGCCTTCGTTTTCAGTATTAAAAATCCTTGGCAGTTCACATTCCTCTACCATTGTCTTACAGGATTCAACTTACTGCATAGCCACATTGACACTCAGCAGGGCCAAGGCCTCCTTTCTATTCTTTTCAGAGAATTCTCTTAGCCATACCAATAGCCCTGGAACTTTTAATAGTTGGGGGAAAGGAGCCTTTGTATCACATACCTCTTGCTAAACCCTCCCCTTCTCAGTAAACTTTCCCCTCTCTCTATGGCCCACCCTCTCTGTGCAGCTCTCTCTATGACCTATTCTCTATGACCTTGACCTTCTATCACCTTCTCCTTTCTGGCTCACCCTTCTCTATGATCTCCCTCTCTGTGATTTACCTAACTCTCTGTATGGTGTACCTCTTAGTATGAGCTTCTCCTATGTTCTACCTCTGTGACCTTCTCCTCTTTATGACCTACCTCGCTGTATGACCTTCTCCTTTCTAGTACCTAACTCTCTATATCCTACCTCTATGGCTTACCTCTCTCTATAACCTACCTCTTTCTGTGACTTTCTCCTATGGCTTACCTGTCTCTATGATCCACCTCTCTCTATGACTCACTCTTCTCTATGACCCACCCTCCTCTATGATCATCCTCTCTCTATGACTCTCCCAGGATCCACCTCTCTGTGACCTTCTTTTGTGACCTGCCCCTCTCTGTATAGCTTTTAGTGCTGTATATCATAAGTAACTTTGAAGTTCTTTGAAAACATTTCCTAAGCTTATACTTACAGAATCTTATTAATACAAATTATGAAAAATACTTTCACAGGACTACTCTCCGTGGTCTTTCTGTGTAAATTCTTTTTTTTTTAAGATTTATTTATTTATTATGTATACAGTATACAGAAGAGGGTACCAGCTGTCATTATAGGTGGTTATGAGCCACCATGTGGTTGCTGGGAATTGAACTCAGGACCTCTGAAAGAACGGTCAGTGCTCTTAACCTCTGAGCCATCTCTCCAGCCCCCTCTGTGTAAATTCTATTAAAATTAAAAAATTAAAAACAAAATAAAAAAATTAAGGTATTTGTGAATAAACAGGATGGGCTTAATTTGTGCACACATATGCATGGATAATGTTTTCACAGTATCCTTTCATTGCAGAGCATCCAAGGAAAATACATACATAGTATGGATGGGGTAAAGAGGGGAATCTTGGGATAAATCATTCAATACAGAAACATCATTTGGAAATATTTTATGATGCTTTAGACTTGTATGGTACCATGACAGTAATATGAGAAATTTCAATCCATTTGTATTTCTGTAAAAAAATGTTTTTATTGAAAAAAATGAAAAGATTTTGTTAAATACCTGATTGTATGAAAGTTTATGGGTGCCTCTGAATGTGAAATATCATGAGTGTAGCACTGGAGCAAAAACTCTCCTTATATTTGTTGGTACCCTGACTGAGTTTGCTATAAGCAAAGTATTGGGAAACAACCCATTCCAGTACATGAAAACAGACATGTCATCCCTCATGTTTGCACTGTTTACAAGATAAGATAGAGTAGCTTCCTCCTTTTATGACCTCACAGCACTGTATGTTCAATTAGCCTAGTTTCTTTTCTTTTTTTGTAAGAGACCAAACAAAGAGATGACTTGACAATGCTGCTGCTCTTGTAGAGAACGGGGGTTCAGCTCCCAGAGCCCACACTAGACAGTTCAAAATCGCCTGGAACTCCAGATCCATGGCATGTGACGGCCTCTCTTCAGGATCTGCACTAATGTGCATCCCACTCATATATATATATATATATATATATATATATATATATATATATACACATATATATATAATTAAAAAATTTTAAAACAAACTTTTAAAAACCAAACAGGCCTGGCAGTGGTGGTGCACGCCTTTTATCTCAGCACTTAGGAGGCAGAGGCAGGCTGATCTCTGTGAGCTGGAACAGCCTGGTCTTCAGAGTGAGTTCTAGGACAGTCATGGCCGCACAGAGAAACCCTGTCTCAGAAAAAAAAATAACAAAGCACAGCAAACCATAACAAAGAACAAGTTCAGAAATAAGTGTGTTCTGACAAGAATCTACACTATTAGAGACTGAAGATTTGGAAATTTTCCTCTCTCTTAACAGAATTTTTCTTTTTTTGTGCTCCATAAGGAACGAGTAATTGGCTAATTGCTCTAGCCTGCTTGGAGACTCCCCACAGCCACAGTTGGATTTCTGTTCTTCAACTTGGATGGGGCCGTGTACAGCCTGCATAACTTATGGTCACCATACTGCGTAATAAGATATCATGAGATATATTTGTGGTTGTCACTCTAATAGATACATTCACAGTTATCACTGGAAACACCCTGAACTTGATGCTTTCCATGAATAAGCCAGACATGACACAGAAAGCATTTGGGGCAGCTTTTTAAGGCAGCTGTCATGGTATTTCAGTGCACAGTGGAGCAGCTCTGAGAATGAAATTGTCTCTTGACATGGCACAGCTCCCTAAGTAACTAATATTGGCATTCCAGTGTCAGGACCAACAGTGCCTTCACGCACACACGAGGCAAGCAAGGGTGCAGAGCACAGAGGCATCATTGCTCTCAGTCTTCACAGGGCAGAAGGTGACAGCAGCTGCTGGCTCATGACAGTGAACACTGAACCAACCAAGTTAGAGTAGGGATTCCCGGCCCCTGGATTCTTACATTGCTAGGATTTGCAATGTCCTCCAGAGAGGAGGAATGGGCTTTATATAAAACTACTTAGACGTCATCGGAAAGACAGAGATTTGTGTTCTCAGTAGCCACAGACTACATTTCAGTCAGGCATGCATGCACAAAATATGCACAAAGATGAAAGGGCACAGAAGGTCAAATGTGTGTGCACCATCACTGTGGCATCTTCATACTGGGTTCTCTCAGCATGGGGTCATATGGAAACTCAGTTACTCTCAAGATTTCTGGACATATGGATATGCAACATTGTTTTCAAGATATAAAGATTGAAAAGGTTGTGGATTAATAGTTTTGGCAGATCTGTTGGTGACTGGTTTCCTGGAAGGAAGAAGTTGTGGGAGGGGCCTAGCAGAAGGAATGGAAAGTTCCTGGTTCACAGACTGGAACATGACACTGGCTGAGGCTCTTGACCAGTGCTCTGTTTGCCTGCTCAGTGGGTGTGTTGCTTAGTGAATACTGGTTGTGTAGCATGGATAATGTCCTATTTGAGTCCAAAATAGCTCACACATCTCTCTTGTGTTTAGTAATAAATTGCCACTAACCATCAGGTAAAAGTTCATTCTACAGAAATCCAGATGGTGCATTTAACACTGTTTCGAGGCTTCCTGTAATTCTCTAGCACATATAGTTAATGTAGACATATGTGAATTCCAGTGTCCCAGTGTACCCTAGTTCTCTGCGTGATTCTGTTTCTCTCGGTATTCATATTCATACTCTCTCTCTGTCTGTCTGTCTCTTTCTCTCTTTCCACCCCAGAAGTTACCACAGACATAATTTCATATGCAGAATTTTCTCAGCCTTTAGATACAGAATATTGTGACTGACTTTTGAAAAAGTTATTTGAAAACAAATTTGAACTCCTGAGGACAGGGTATATATTACATTGTTCTCAGATAATTTCCTAAATTTCAGCATAGCTCTTTATAGTTTTTTTTTTTTCTGTTTCTTTGTATTTGTATTTGGGAATGTTGCAGGTGAAGTCAGGGGATGCACCTGTGTATACCTGCTTCTGGAAGACAGAAGTCAACCTTGGGTGTCAGGAGCCATGCACTTGGTTTTGAGAGACAGGGTCTCTCTTGACCTTGACCTTGACAGTTAGACTACGCTGGGTGATGTGGAGCCTGAGGGCTGCTGAACTCTACAATCCTAGTTCTGGAATAAACACCTGACTTTATTTTAACATGGGTTTTGGGGTTTGAGCTCAAGTCCCTGTATTTGCATGGCAAGCATATTACTACCTGGGTAACTGAGCCTTTATGGAACATCATAAGAAAAAATTTGTACTTCTGTTTGTTCATGTTAGAAAATGTCTCTGCAAATTTTAGTTACCGAAGAGATTATATTGGGAAATCAATGGATGGTTATGCACTTTCAAATCTTATCATTGCACATAATATGTCATAAAATCAAGGGTAGGCAAAGGTGCAAAGTATCAAATCAAAGAAGATGTGGTTTGTGACACTCTAGCTTTTGTTTGATGTAGAACTCAGAGCATGTAGTTGGCATAGTACAAAATAGCTGCATTCACTACAGATCAGTTAGTTCTTTATCTGAAATTAATTTATTAAATGAATTCATGTCCATGTACCAATTGGGAGGCATATCATAAGCATCATCACATAAACTGCCGTACGTTTGTCTATTTTGAATTTGAATTGCCTCTCTTCCCTAGAGACTGGAAGATGCTGGGCCAAAAATTGCAAATTTCTAAATGATAGAATACAAGTTATAAAATGTGAATCCCTGCTTGGGTAGATTATCATCTAATAACTTCTATTGCACCCAGATAGAAACAATTGTTTTAAAATTACTTAAAATATGAGGTTCTCACTCACCTGAGTGTCAAGAAGTGGGTTTTCTGGAAACACTGTCCTCATTAAGATTGGGGTCTCTAATTTTCCTATTTTTTTCTGACACTTGAAGTTAAGACTGAACCATCACAATCAAGGCAGGTTGTAAATGACTAAATACTGTTTGGTGTTATTGGGGAAGCAACAGTCATGCTCCTCAGGGCAATCATTGAAATGCTATTTTACTCTGAAACCAAAGATAGAAGTTTATTGGATGTCGAGTTGTCCAGAAAATGCCAACAACTTGTTATTTGTCTCCTGTAATAAGATCTCTGAATTCAGTGATTTCAGCCTACAAAGTAGAGAAAAAGCAATTCTGTTGTTTGCAGAAATAACTGCCCTTCAAGTTTAGTGGCTGTGGCATGCTCACACACAGTTCTGAGCTACACAAACCTTCACTGAGAGGTAATGACTTGACAGCTTCTCTTTGTCATGTCTTTAATCATTTTAAAAATCATTATCCTATCTGACCTATTGAAAAGCAAGAATTTAGAGACTGAAGAAAGTGATCAGTGGCCAAATGTGCTTGCTGTTCTTCTGGAGGACCTGAGTTTGAATGCTAGTACCTACATCAGGTAGCTCACAACACCTATAACTCAAGCTTGAGGGGGAATCTGAGGCCCTCTTGTGACCTCCCCAGGGACTGCATTTGCATGTGTGTAAATACACACAAACACACACACACACTAAATAATTAGATAAATAAATAAATAAATCTTTCATTAAAATAAAGTATTTTTCTAGCTAGTTAAAACCCTAACATTTAACTTCATAAAATTAAACTTTTAAAAAATGTTTTCAATTAGCAATCAGGTAAAGATTCTAAATTTTGTTTCTAGTTAGTTTTTTTCTCTCTCTTTCCCTCTCTCTCTTTGGATGTATCACTATGTAGCCTCATTTGGCCTTAAACACATAGCAGATTCCCCAGCCTCTGCCTCCTGAGTGCCAAGTGTGAACACCACACCATTTTCTTCATAGGACTTGATTTTTTTTTTTTTTATTTTTAAGAGTAAGGAAGGCACTTGAAGTTTGATTTTGCATCTTCTTGCTGCTGTGCCTTTCCACAAGAGGCTGAACCCACATGCCTCCATCAGAGTATTTTTCCAGTAGTGAATGGAAAAGTGTAGAACATTTAAAATGATCTGTAATGTACAGAAGCTACACTGTTTATAGACATTATTGTAACAAATGCCCCTTCATGATTATTGACTATAATATGCTGTATGACTAGTCTATGAATCTGTTAATCTATACAACAAAAAACATTGAAATTAAAAATATACTGAGGCTACATAGACACTTTAGAACTGGAGCCCATTTTAGAGGTTTTGCAAGATCTTTGGAAGATTACCTTTTTAAAATCCTTTTCATGAGACCTGCCTTTTTTGGGTGCATTTTCCTTTCCTCATGGCATAAATTTACCCTTTTTTGCTCTTTCTAAAATTTATAGCACATGTACACATGCTCCATTTACATATATGCATGTATATATGATAGGTTAGGGTCCCCATGTACTAAGAAAAAGCTGTTTTCTCTTTTTACCATTGGTTTTTTTTGTGTTGGATAACTGAGTTCAAATTTATAGGTAGTGAAATAGCAAGAACCACAAAAAAACATAAGATTTTTAAAATGAGATTGATTAGGTATAAAGCCCTGTGGCTTCAGAACAGCCATTCCGACTGTATAAGACCTGAATAGGATGCTTAGTGTTTAGGACTAGACAAATGTAGATATGAAATGAATTTTTGTGATTTAATTAAAATAAGACAATTTTATTCCTTAATAATATTTTAAGAAAATTTTAATTTCTGAATTTTAATTGGAAATTTCCAATTTTTTTTAGTGTGAAAATATTTTATAATATTTGAAGAGGAAGTTATTATTCATCAAAATGGATTTATATGTACTGGGAGAGGATGGTAAAGACTGTTTGATAGTTAACACATGCACATATTCAGCACCTGTCACCCACAGTTCCAATGAGGGTGACAGCGAGAAGGAAGCAGACAGGGAGAAGGGAGGCCAGTGCTGGCTCTTTCTATTCTAAATAACAGAGTGAACTTTCACCTTCTACACTTTCCTGTTCTCTGGGGCCAGAAATTCCCAAGCATACATGCTGCCCATGCTACACATCCTACTGCTAAGTCCGATTCCTGAGTATAAGCCACTTGCAGATTTTTAACTTTATTACAGTGAGATGCTAATCACTGTGATGCTAAATACAGTCAAGAAACTGAAGCAGAGGACCAATAAAGAACCTAACTATGTCTGAAACTCCTCTGAGCTAACTTTGAAAACCCCCTGAATCTATGTGTGGGGAAGTTAAATATATGAAGATCATAGAATACTGTCCAACATCACAGGAAGCCAACGCAGAAACGGAAAGCAGCCAGTCACACCCATACTCAAGATCAGAGACAGCACTTGTTCTTTTGTTCTCTTATTTATATATCATCGACTCAAGCTGAGGGAATGGAGCTACCCACAGTGGGCTGGGTCTTCTCACACAGAATGTAATCAAACCAACTCTCCAAAGTCATATTCACAGTGCCACATAATGTAGACAATCTCACTTGAAGACTTTCTTCCAGGTGATTGTGTCAAAGTTGACAAAACTGACCATCACAGCCAGTTTATGAAGATATACCCCTGCTAACTCAGAAGCCGAGTGTGTTTCACTTGTTTCCCCAAAATTTTTTCCAACAATTTTCATTTACCACTTTAGAATATGTTATTTTTTATATTTGACTTTCCCTTGGCATTTTATGAGTGGCTCAGACTTCAAAGATGATACAAATTAAAAAAATAATATATGTAAAAAAGGAAATTTTGATTTAATTTTCCTTTATAAGAGCAGTTTGCTTGACACTATATACAGATCCTAATTTGTATAGCTTAAAGCGGCATATTGGAATAACCAAACAAAAATGTATACAAAGGGTTAGTTTAGTGAGATAATTATCCTGTAGTGAACACAAGGGATACAAATCAAGTTAAGTGTTTAAAATTTCAGCTCTTTTTTTTTCAGGATTATATACCATCTTTGTAGTCTTAAGTTTGGGGATCAAAGGATTTGGGGCTGTCTAAAATGAAACTTGGCTAGTTCCCATGCTTAGTTTTCCATTATAGTAAGAGTGTTTTGTGGATAAGTATGGAAGTGGGTGGGGGTAGGGTGGGAGAGGATGGGGACCAAAAGCCAAGAATGAGAATTGGTAAATTCCCTATCAGTAAAGAAAATCTTATTAGTAAGAAAAATAGATGCTAATAAGAAACAGGATGGCGACATACGTGTGTGGGTTTATAAACTATATATATATATATATATTATAAATTGATAAATGTTCACATATAGTCATGTATCATAGGCTGAAGAGCCTTTAAAACACTAGGGGTGTTTCAGGTTTCATATTTTTGGGTTGTTTTTCTCTATTTTGGAATATATGTGGCTATCCCTAATGAAATATGGCAGGTGGGATTCTAGGAGAATTTCTGTTGGCATTGTTGGTAGATACACAGATGCCCACACTCTACAATTTAGATACATGTCTTTACCTGCCATAGTCTGTGACATTCACTGTTGGTTTTAATCTGGCATTTGTGTGTGTGTGTGTGTGTGTGTGTGTGTGTGTGTCACTAACATGCAGCATAGCCATAGCCACACAACATCCTGTCTGATTTCTGCTATTCTTCCTTGGCTAAAAGTGAATTTTGGGTTAGATGAAATAGATGGATAGCGAGCAGTCTGGCCTCCATGTTCCTGCCTTGAATTCCCTCAATGATGGACTGTGATCTGAAGATTTAACTGGAAATAAACTTCTCCCCTAAGTTTTTCTTGGTCAGGTATTTGTCATAGAATCCAAACGTCCCAGAACGAGACCCCAAACAGTTGAGTCTATTTTAATGCTACAGACTCTGGAGTCCTGTTCTTTTCAGCTTAGGCGTTTCCATTAGTGATGCCAACAGTGCAGAACACTTTAAGACCATAGCCGACTCCATCTTTGGATGACTCTCCTTCACTGCTGATTGACAGGCAGGGATGAGGCTTCTTAGAGCTGAGTGAGGGTCATGTTTGCGTATAGAATTATTTCCTCTGAGTTCCACAGGTGGAATTGGGAGACTGTAGGACTTTCTTGGCATGTCTCTGTGTTTCCATGAAGAGCTGATATTAGTTATGAGGCAGAAGCAGACAGAGAGCTTTCTCTGGTGTCACAGATACAGCCTTGTTCTGATTGTATCCCTAGGATGCTGTTCAGAGGATTTTGTGAGTCCTGATAAGAAGGAACATTTGAACTATAAGAAAGACCCAATTCAGAAAGGTAGGTAGGAAAACATAGTATTCAGGAATGGATGTGAGCATGTTGGTTTGGTAGGGACATGGGGTCCTGGTGTGGCTGCTCTCAGTGCTGGTGTGAGCTCAGGAGCACACCATCCCTCACATTATGTCCTCTGTGTGTTTCTTGTCTCCTGTTTTTGTCGCTCATAATTGGTTCATTTCAGTTGTTTCTTTCACTGGGCAGCCTTGTGTGCTGACATCCGTTGACTCACCAGGTATTCATGTTTGAGCTTTATGCTCAGGTTCCAGTGTTTAACCCATTTACATGTAAGCCGTCGCCCAAGCTGTTACTAATTTCTGCCCCATGCCCAAGTACTCACTTTGGGCTTTGGGACAAACTGGAATGACTGATGCTTGAAGTGAAAACAGCTGTTAGCATGCTGACTTCTGGGCTTCACTTGTGTCTGGATTCTTTGTGGCCCCATCACAGACCCCCACTCACTGCAGGTTCTCCTTAGTGTCTGGGTGGATGCTAATAATTATTATACCTAGCTGTGTTTTACTGGTGTCTCCACATTTACTTGACCAGGCCAGAATTAATCACAGGGAAGAGATCATGGCATGTCCCTACCTGATATCCTCAGCTCCCACTGAGTTATTTAGATACAGTAGTATGTGCTGAGGTTTCATTGAGCTCACCTCTGGATTCTAAGTGACAAGCCATCAGACATCTACTGGAATGTCTCTAATGGCACAGCTTTAGTCGCTCAGGAAGCGTTGCTGCTGAACTCAGCTTTGGTATTAGGCACAATTTCCAAAGTTTTCTGGTCCTCTGTGCACATGTTTGTGGAAACTGTGAACATCAGCAGATTTATCTAACATCTCTTCATTCCTATTCCACAGCAATAACTCCTTAGAGTAATATCTGAAGTTATAGTAATTTCCCTCATATCAGAGAGTTTCTAACTATGTTAATGGAAGTTAGGCTGGTGGCAGAGACAGCCGTGAGAATTACCTTTTCTGCAACATTTAAACAATTTACTTGATCTCTCTTCAGCTTACCTGCTCATGCCTTTGGATCATTGATGTTGACCTTGTTGGAACTTTGTCTATAATCATGACAAACCTTTCAATAAAATCTAACCAAAAATAACATTTAAATGTCCGAGTGATTTATTAACCCTTTCACTACCTTGTAGTATGCTGTGACAGTCTTAGAAAGAGATAATGTTACAAGACTGTAATCTACTGCATCTCTTTCAGCAAACACCCAAGAACACCATATTTTTAAAAAACTTGAAAAGACTATATACCATCTATATAGTAGATATTACTGAACATTGTCGGATGCTCAGTATGAATTGGGGAATACTGAGTAGGCTAGCAAGGCTCTCAGAACAGCTACGTGGCCATGACCCTGCATCTGAGCTTCTATTTCCCCATTTGAAGGTCAGGAGCCAGATGACCCTCCCTTCTCAGCTGGTCTATTCCAGGTCATTCCTTAGGTATTGCTTTAGTTCAGGTTTTGTCTGGGAACTTATCATTGGCTTCCAGGGTAAGTTGAGGCCCTTCCTTTGGCCTAGAACCTTCTATCCACACCCCATCATAGTCCTGTTTTTTAAGTAACTTGTCCATTATTTATGTCACTTTGGGGCAGTGGACCGCACCTCTGACCCCGCAGTGCGTAGCTCCAACAATGGCTCCATCCCGGGTCTGCTCTTAGGTTTTGGCTAAGTTACTTATCTCTAAGTCTGTCTGTCCTGTTGAATCAGAAATCCTAAGTGCCATCAAATCTAAAACTTTCAGCGTATCAATACAAAATTACAAGCAAAAAATACTTCACATCTTCTTTCACTTAGCAAGCTATAATCTAAACCCAGGTGCACTAAATATATGACATAAAAATTACCTTGAGGCTATTTGTATGAGGCATACTTGAAACATAAGAGAATTTTGCATATTTTTTGGGCTACCATTTCCAAGATACCTCACTTTATATATATAAATCTGAAAATGTCCCAAATCTAAAACATGTTTTCTGAAGCCTTTGGAATAACTTACTCTGTATAGTTAGAAACTGCATGCATGTTTTTGTTGTTTAAAATGTACAGTAATGAGGGGGAGAGTTGAGCTCCCATTGTTGCTGTTTCCACTTCCGGGACCCAGCGCTGGCTGCAGAATCCCAGCGCTCTCTGGGGCAGGGGCAGGTGGACGCTGTACCTGACCACTTCCACGGCTCCTGCTGAGGGAAACCCCGCCACGACCTCGAACTGAGCGAACCAACTGCTGGGGTCTCAGAGGGGCGGATTCGGACCCCG